>PVKB01005338.1:0-100680 GCA_004027205.1 Ctenodactylus gundi
AAAATCATGCCAATGAGAACAAGAATATGACAGTAAAACTTTGAAATCTTGATCCAGTGGCCGACCAACCCAGCCCAACAGATTAAACATCTGGCCTGGAGATCCCTAGGATGGCAGAGACAGGTCCGATGTATTTGACCAAAAAGGCAAGGGGGATCTTGCCTGGAAGTGAAGTGTTGAGAACACGTGACTTCTCTGAGGCTGTGTAGGTGGCTGTGGGTTGGGGTAGCAGTACTGGCTATCCAGGCATCCAGTTGCAACTGTTGCCTTTTCTAACAATCCTGGACAAGCAGCCCGCTGAATGGGTGGTTTTGACTGAGGAGTGTTTGAGACCTGATCTTCGGTGTGAGGCACCTGAAGTTTTGCAGTGTGCCAATATGACTACAAGGTCTAAGATTTTTCTTTTTCTGTTTTTAATAGACAGCTTTTTAAAATTAATAAAGAAATTCATATGTCACTTGTGTATCAGTCATTTTTCTGTTTCTAGGACAAGACGCCCAGCTCCCACAACCTGACGGAGAATTTTCCCGTGGCTCATGATTTTCTGTGGATTTAGTCTATGGTTGCTTATCTTCAAATCAGAAAGGCCTGGTGGGAGGTAATGATGGAGAAAAGCTTCTCAACCCACTGCAACTGGGGTGCAGTTAGAGAAGAAACATCCAGCACTAAAAATCTACCACCGTTTTAGAGATTGCCTCCAGTCCCCCCTCCCCCGCAGTCCTCACCTCCTTATGTCATATTCAGCCGGTAACTCATCAGGGGACTAAGCCATTTATGAGTACAGGACACTAGAATCCAAATGTCTTTCAAAAGCCTCACCTCAGAATACAAGTCTTTTGGTTAGTTAAATCATAACAACTTTATATTACTGTTAATGTGAATTTTAACCAAATTGTTTTTGTATCATACTTTGAGCCACAACATAACAGGGAGACAATAAATTTGAAGGTATATATGATGTTTAAGCTGTAAAATGACATTTAAAAATCTATATAAAATATTAAAATTAGCAATTCATGATGAATCTGAAAATACTTTGGCATATAGCAATATTAAGATTGTCCAAACTAAACAATTGCAAATTGGTCACTTGTTTACTGAAGGGTAATTGATTTCTAAATATGAATTTATGTAAAAAAAAGGAAAGGGAAGTAATATATATTCAGAATTTTTATTAGAATCCCTAAAATTCTGATTGTAAAAAGTTAAGAAAACCTACTTTTTCCATAGAAAAATGACTTCAAATTACCTAGTAAAGCTGTTGTTATTAAATTCCCTGATATTACCAGAATTCATTTAAATAACTTAAAATCTTTTGTATCTATTTGGTTTTTCCTCACAACATATATGCTTTTCTGAATGATCCCATAGAAATAAATAGCCTTACTGATATTTTATATCCTAGAAAGAGCAGCTGTTTGTTAATCAAACACAGGAGCTTGGCAACTAGAGCCTCACTCAGCACTCTACCTCATCCCCAAAGAAGAGGTCATCCAAAAGAGATTAGAGACAAGGGGGTGATCGGCTGTGGTGTATGACCCGCTGTAGGCACAGAGCTCCCTCGGGCCCCAGGTCGCTCAGATTACCCATGTGTGGAAGATCGGTATCACGTTAAGGCCTAATGGTCAACACTCATTATCCCTTAATACTTGTCTCTCCTAGTAACGCTGCACAGAGGTTCTCACAAGGACAGCAGAGGGCCAATAACACTGTAGTTGCCCACTAATCTCTGGTTTATGGAAATGGTACTGACAACTCAGAACATTTTTATCAATCAGTTCTAATTTTTGTGTAAAAGATTTAACAATATTAAATCCTCCTTATTAGATTTGAAGCCTATGTCATTTTCAGAAAAGCAACAGATATGTTTATTCTAAGAGACATAGACATCGTATTTATTATTTACTGACTTCAATACTACAGACAAGAGAAATTTCTCCTAAGTTAAAGAAACACAATGACAAGTAAATTATATTTTCTCTCTCAATGTTAGATTCCTCAACTTAAATTTGGGATAATAATATGATCAAATTCAAATGCCTGCTACTTCATAGGCTTATTGGGTCTTTTAAAATAGTGAGGGGGAAAGCAATGCGTTCTCTTTCCGGCAAAACTATCCTATAACTGAGTAAAATTTGTTTTATTAATCAGCAAATCTCTACAATAAATGAACTCAAGTCCATATCTAATTGTTACATTAAATGAATTTAAATCTATATCACATCAGTATACTTAAAAGCAATAGATACAATGGGACACAGTTATTTCAAAATTGTTTTAACTTTCCTAACTTATTTACTTACATTTCAGTAATTGCTAACATTTTGCCAGATTTGGTTTATCATTTTGTCTACCTATCCATCCACAAATTCATACATAAATATTTTTAAAGATTTTACATCAATTCCCCATGTTGAATACACACTAATATAATATTACAAATAATAATTATATGAGATAATTTCACAGATTTTATAAAACATCTGGTATTCTTTTAGCAGCATATCAATCAAATGATTCAATTATCAATCTATTTTTTTACACTTTCTCTTTAGATGTTTCCTTTTCTCCATGATTTTAGTGTTGCTTATCTCTCTGCCTCTCTCAAAAGAAATAAGCTTACATTCAACAAGCATAAGTCTATACCAATTTGCTACATTAAAAGAACTTAGAACTGTGTCACATAAGTATACTACCATTAAAGCAATAGAGTGGCATGCTTAGTTATTTCAGATTTGTTGATTTTCATAAATTGTTTACTCACATTTCTGTAATTATTAACAATTTGCCAGATTTGGCTTATCCTTTTACCACCTATCCATCCCTAACTTCATTCATACATATTTTTAAAGATTTTATACCAATTCCCCATGTTGAATATAATTATTATGTTTTTAAACTTATACTATCGAAAATAATTATGAGGGAAGATTCACAGGTTTTATGAGACTGTCGGTACTGGTTTAGAAGGATACCAATCAAACAATCTCAAATAATGTATTTCTTAATTTCATTTTACTTTGTTTTATTGTGTGCTCATCAACATTTTTACTATTTTAATGCCAGGTGAACTCCATAAAATGAAAGACAAAGGAACATTTTATGTCATGTTTACTAGCTCATTGCATCAAATTACAGTCATATAAAACAACATTGAAGATTTTATTTAAATGCAGACCTGAACTTTCTTCACAATAGAATGTAAAAAAAAAAAAAATCACTCTGAAGCGCATCTAAATTTGAAGCTATTTCCACCTGTGGTTCATTGCCAAAAGTAAATCAAGCACTTTAGAGCAAACCAACTGCAAATAGATAATTCCAACAAAAATAATGGCCAGTCTTGGGACCATTGTTTATCTGTCAATAGATATACTTATTCTAAACAAAAGAAAGGAAATCATCTCTAAATAAACATGCTCATCAATTTTCTCCATTTTATTGGTATGCGAAAGTGCAACATTTAAAGTTTACATAGATCTTGAGCACATACATACCAATGCAAAGTTAGAAGACCTTCCCCTCTCTCCAATGGGCCCTTCCCCCTATCTCCCCACACCCAATTCCCATTATTTTCCACATTAAGTTCCCTGAGATAATTGTGATCTGGATTTCTCATATCAGAGAAACCGTTTGATATTTGATGACAGATTTTTTTTGCAGCATTCTTAATTTACAAAGTGTACTATTTCAGCCTTTCTCTATCTATCTTTCTATTTATCTATCTATATACATACATACATACATACATACAAACATACACACACACACACACAAACACACATATAGACTAAAAGTCTCATCTTCACTTATATTCAATACAGATTTAGTTCAAATCATTATGTTCAAATATTTTAGATCAGTTGTTGGATCCACAAAATTATTATTTTCTTCAAGTGTATTTTCTTATTGTTTTTCCTTTGTTCTTGCTTTGACCAGACTTGCAACATTATTATTCTAATTAAGAGTAAAAATAAATTAGGCACATTTCCTAACACCTTATTTCACTATTAAAAAATATAAGTAAGTTCCAGGTCAAAAAGATAGAAGAAAGAAGATTGAAGGGAAGATGGAAGACAGAAGCAGACTAAATGTAAAGTTTAGAGAAACAGTAATTTGGTACCAATTTCAATACCCCAAGCTAGCCTGTCACTTTTAGACAATGATTTGTGTGAATAAGTAGCAATGAAGAAAAAAGAATCATTTCACAGGAGTCTCGCGATGTATCACAACTTGTTTTAGCTCTTAGTAAAACATCACAACAAAACAAAATGAAAAATATTTACTGAAAAGTATGATAACCTGTTGTTATCCTTAACGCTCATAGCATTTTAAACTAACTTACATGCATTCAATGGCCCCTAAACTTCTTAGAATTACCAGTATGGTATATTGGAATTGGTTTTGTTTGATTAAAAATATTGCCAGATAGCACTGCCAGTTAGAAAATTAGATCTAATTTCCCTTTTTGAGTAATTAGCTGTTAGCATCTCGTCTCTCTTTATGCATATAGTTAACTTTCTAATCAAATATAAATTCTTTGCTGTTAAAGACAAGTCTACTAGCTCTGTCATCAAATATCACACTTCTCTTTCATGAGAAACGTAAGTTGAATAAACTGTTTATTTTACTCAAGAGTTTTTTACATGCAAATGGGAAAGAAAAAAGAAAGATTGTAGAATTTCTAATGACAAAGCTTCTTTGTTTAGAAATGCATTTCACTCCCAGATTTCTATTCTTCAGTGTGTTGTTGAGAGAATGTCATCACAGTCAGGCATGTGAAGATTTAGATTTGAACTAGCACTTGACTGTTTAGCTCTTCATTGTCCCTCCCAGGCAACCTAAGCATCATTCACATCAAAACAATTCAACTGAAGTCTGGCTCATTGCCTGCCATTCTGGTCTGGAACTCAAAGATCTACCTGCATGTCATAACTGTTTAAGAATTGAAAAAAAAAAACCCTCAATCTCACTGCTTAGTGTACCAAAATATAAATTTAAAAATGGAATTTGATATTATACAGTTAATTTGTGAAGAAGTACTCTCTTTGAAAAAGAAAATCAGTCCTTATTTCTGAATTAAATATGTAACCACCTTTTTATAATAGTGGCTCACTTTAACTATTGGTAAGTCCTTCATGATCTCAAAGAAACATAAAACATGAGCTGGCACATTTGATATTGGAATATCTGTACATAAGAAAAGATATCTTAAAATGATTGCTCAATTAAATTGCACCAGTTGCATTAATATTGTAAGTAAAAATCTTGGCAAATTAAAAAAAATTGCTGTCCGACGGAAAAAATGTGAAGGGGCAGATTATTACCACAAACCGGGTATTCTGCTCCTGTCTTGTTAAATAATGAATCCCACAAAGTGCAATTGTCAAAGAGTTACAGGACTATTGCTGTCAATTATATATAAAATATTTATAGAAATCAGAATATATATTTTATAATCTATCTTTCAGAATTCCTGAGTTTACCTGAAGCAAATTGTTTCTTTTTTTTACCTTTAATACTGAGGGAAGAAATAAGATAACTATAATTTACAATGAGGATAGAGAAAAACATTTGAATGTCTGCGAGGTAGTATAAAACATAGGAATAAACATGTTTACTCTCTTCTTAGTATCATAAAATACTAGAAGCACTTAGATTACTAATCTTTTATTTGCTTGTTTTAAAATCACATATATGCGTGTGTGTATAAGTGTACATATATACACGCTTTCACCAGAATTTTAGATCGCTTATACATATACATGTATAGTCCTTTCTAAAGAAAAAAATTCACAATGATTTAGACAAGAAATCAAGCTTTGCTTATAAATTCAATGTTCTGAGTATATGAAAATATTATGGACATACAAATTAAGATAATTATTATTTATATATATTTAGTATATACATTAAAAGGAATAATTTCTCTTCTTACAGTTGTGAACTAATAACTTAAATCTCATCAAATATAATGATTCTCATATTGAAATTTAGTTGAATAAAATAAAAAAGGACCCAGCAGAAGCCAAATATTGCTTTTCTACTTACTTCACTTCCACAAACAACGTCCAGCAATACAAAGCTCAACGACGATGCTCGATGGAAGTCCAACTACTTACAAAAATAATTGCCAGGATGCAGTATATTCATTGAAATTGTACAATTACCTTAATCTAGTTTTCCAAGTCATTTACTGATAGTGTTTTTATTCTCTTAAGGCCAGTTACAGGAACTAAGGCACTGAATAACTATAAATGGTGATCTGTTTTTATACATTGTGTCATGATGAATTCCTACATCCTTTACAGACAATACAGTGATCAGAGACAAGCGGAGTCAAAATTGTTTTTCAGTCACTTTTGCAAGTAGATTGAACACAGCTACTTATTTCTGCTATCAACTTTACAACATAAAAATTGCCTTCACATTTATCAAATAATTACTGAATATACAGAAAGTACCAGAAACACTGTGAAGCATGAGATGAAATGATAGCACCGATTTTTTAAAAAATTATGACCTTGCTTAAGAACATAATGTATTTACAAAATATGAGATGGCAGAAGCTTATGGAAAATAGCATTGTTGGAAAGATGAAGGCTACATTGCTCACACATACATGAGAATACGGTACTTTTCAGGCCCAGGAAAAATGCATCTGTAAAATTCAAGTGAAATTCTTAAAAAGAGAGGGATGGATGCATGACGAAGAATGGCAAACATTCCAGAAGTCTCTATGCAGAAGAAGCAACACTCAGACATCAGTTGTGTTTTGGGCATGTGGTTTTATTGGGAAATGACTAGTATCGAATAGTGATAGCAAGTGATTTTTATACATGTTGCAATTAAGAACACTTATCAACAGAAAAAGAAATATTAGAAATGCTGCTTTTTTATTTTCTTCCGTATAGGGATTCCTTTTAACTTTAACCAAACGAGTGGCAGTTATGGACGGTCTTTTGGGGGATAAGTTGGATATTTCTGGATCAGTGAGTGGGTAGAGTTACAAAATAAGTGTGCATATGCACCAACAAAAGACAGGAAGAGATCTTTTCTTCAAATAGCCATTCTTTCTTTTTTGCAAAATTATTTGTCTCTCCTTTCCTCACATTTAAATAAGCTGTTATTTACAAAAGAGAACAGAACAATATCTTCTTTAAGTTGTTACTTGAAAGAAATAGGAGAACTTGCCCAAAAGAGGTAATGAAAAAGTTATCCTGTAGGTCAGGGGTACCTAGCCTTAAAAAACCAGTTTTAGGGAGAGGAAGGGCTATATTGTCCTTGTGAAGCTCCGCCACCTGTCAGTGTGCCCCTTATCAGCCTCTAATGCCACTGCTAACCTGCAGTGGGCAGGGCTTGGCGCCGTGATCTCCTTCTACTGATGCTTTCCAATTTTCAAAGTTATCCTTCAAATACCCACTGAGAAACAAGTACATTTCCCGTGTCCATCTCACCTCCATTCACAACCCTGGGAGAATGGTCTTCAATGACACAGGTCCCTGCTGTCAAAAAGTTTGGGGAGTCAACTTACTATCTTCTGGTAACACAAAACACTGAATGATGCTATAGTGTCTCTTTTGTTTGAAATCATTGAGCACCAAAGTCCTGATATTAATAATTTTCTCTTAAAAAGAAAAGAAGAATTTGACCAAATAAGAGACATAAGCTAACCTCTGAAACTGTTTATTATTTTAATCTCTTTTATTATGGATGGAAGAGAATTTTTTTTTTACAAAATCACTGGTTTTATGTAATATTTACCGTTCACCTTTCACAAATCTTTTTGAATCTTCACAATATCTCTTAAGGAGAACATTATTATCTTTATCTTATGAATGAAGTAGCATATGCCCAGAGGAGAAATTTTATTAAGGCCATTTGTTTTATAATAGAATAGAATCTCAACACAAGTTTGCTGAATAAAAAACCACACTGGCTTTGTGCATTATGCTATAAAAAACTAAGAAAGAAACTTGTATACTTTCTTGGAATTATGTATAAAGAGCATAAACAGAATAAAATTAGAGAGAAAGCTCAGCAGATATTCATTTATTATTCATATTCAGTCATTAAATAACATTTCTTGTAAATAATAAGAAACAAATAATGAACAATTAGAGATTAAGAAGGACAACGATTTGCAAAAGACTTAAAGTTGTCCAGGTGGCTTTAGATTCCACTTGAACTTCTTTCAGTCGAAGTCCAATAAAAACTTTTAGCATATAATGAAAATATTCATGACTAGTATCTAAATTACTCTCATTTATTCATTTCTATAAAGGTGAAATATAAAAATAATTACTGATAATTTTTAAGAAGGAACAGAATACATTCATGAAAGCAATTGTTTTTGTTAAAGAATTGATATCAAATTAGACTTCTGTTTTTATTTTGTAAAAATTTTTGCCTTGTTATTAACTAAATCACATTTTCAAATAACATGATCATATTACCATTAGTTCTTGCTTTCTTTTTATTTGATTAACTTAAAATGTATCTTAGAAGATTAATTTTTATGATTATACAAGTTCTGGTTAGTTATCCTCATATATTGCACCCTTCTAAATCACAACCCCTATTGAAAGGCACTCACATAATGGCATTATATTATTCCATTTCCATTTGAGAATATCCAGTTCAAAATAAAACTATGAAATGGCCCTAAGGGCACACACTAACTTCAATCCCTCCTGGTGTCTGCTTCCAGTAGAACTGGACAGACAGAACTGTCAGTTACATGATTTTTCTTTATATCAGAACCTATTAATTCTATGTCGTTATGATCTACTGTTTTAGGCAAGACGAATTTAGAAGTCGTTGGCACATACAAATGCCTCTCCAGTCTCATAGCTAAGGGATGAGATCATCTCGTTTTGTGAGTTTGTACTGAACGAGGCAATAATTTTAGAAGAGAACAGGACAAATCAAGAAAAGACTAAGTAGTGGCAGAGAGGACAGAGCAGAGAAAGCCCTCAGGGTAGGGAAGCAGTGCAAACTAATGAGCTGTACATAGAGTTGAAGAGACTAAGTGGAGAGAAATACAATGAGATAGTTTGAAGGGAGTAAAATTTAGAAACAGTGAACTAGCAAAAAGGGTTTTTGAGAAGTCTTAGTATGCTTAGAATGATATTTTCTAAGCCAAAATTAATGAAAATGTATAGCTCTACTTTTCAAGATCTTGGGATATTAAGTGTGTGTGTGTGTATGCATGTGTGTGTGCACGCGCGCATGTTGCATACACAATAAATTGAAATTAACACATAAAGAAGAATAATTAGACAAATCACAGACAAAATGTAATATTTAAATTATTACTAGATAGAAAGAAAATCTGAAAATACTGAATATCAAGTCTAAATGATATCATATATGTTAATATTTATGATTATACATACATTTTAAGTATAACAAATTCTAAAACAATCTTATCTCAAAATCTCTCAATAAACAGCATGAATGTTTGCATTCTTTCTTTAAGCTTTTGAGCTCTTGAGTAAGTTAAAATTATTGTATAAAAATTATTAAATGATTTTCACCAAAAATGTTTATTGCACTATTATCATTATCATTTTTATGTTATACTAAGTTTATGCTTTTCCCATCTTTCTTTAAAACAGAATTAACATGGATAACACGTTAACTTCAAAGAAAGTTAATTCTCATATTTCAAAACATTTTATAAACTCTTAGGAGTCTGGGCTATATACCACTTTTTTTACACAAATTATTCTCAGAATTATTCTGTATTTAAGTATGAAACCATGCATCCTTCTCTAACCTGTTATTATAAGTACATTTAATTCAGGTAAATGAGAAGGATAGTGTTAGTGTCATACTAAATGAGAGAAACATATACATTTGACTGTCTAATTATTCATATTAGTTAAATAAATTCAGCTATATAGTTGTTCCCATTCAAAGGATTTCACCCTTATTTTTACTTCACTGATCTTACACAAATAAATTGTTTGAAGACTTTGGTATGTCCAGACATCTAGAAGTGTGCAATATATAATCCCGTACATTCTATGAAAGCCTGGAAATGGAGCTTGTTAAGGTGTACACTTTAATTATATATATATATATATATATATATATATATATATATATATATATATATATATATTACATTGAGGATTAGAGTCTCAAGTTGAAATACAAAATGAATCTAAATCAGTAATCCTTGGTGATAGATCAATTTAGCACCTAATTTCCTTTCCTAACATACTCATGAATTTTCGGGACAAGTGCCTTTTATACTATTAGTTTTTAATATGTTTTGGCATGTAATTTAGCACTAGCAAATATCAAGTAATCTCGCATATGTATATGTTTTCATTTTTCTTGCTACATATATGTTTACAGTATATTTCCTTTTTGAGAGTGTGCTATCCTTCAAATTTATATTAAAAATGCATAATAGTAACCTGGTAGTCAAGCATTTAATATGAAGTTTCAAACAATTAGAATCAGCCTTAATGTTTGGTGGCTAATATTAATTAGCAGTATTACCCATGTACCAATTGGAATCACTCAAATGGAGGCTTTTGTTGACAAAGAAGTTGACCACCTGCTTAGAAGATGCATCTTTTGGCTGCTTTGTTCTATTTTTTCACTGTTAGATGAAAATTTTATGGTGATTTATTCAGGAATGAATCAAGGGAACAAAAATTACACCAGAAAGTTAAACTGAATGTTACCAAATTAATTTAACTATGAGTTCCCAGAAAAGTTGGAAGGATATCACAAACCAAACTTCAATGAGACTCTGAACAGACACTCAGAACCCTCGCGGTTGACCCACAAATGGAAGAAACTTGAGAACATCATGCTTAGTGAAATGAGTCAGAAGCAGAAAGTGAAACATTGAATGGTCTCTCTGATATGAGAGACCCAGATCACAACTATCTCAAGGAACTTAAAAAGAAAAACAATGAGAACCAGGGAGGTAGGGTGGGGATAGAGGGAGAGGGGTGTGGGGAGGGACAAAAGGAAAGTGGGAAAGTCCTTGTCACCTTGACAAGAAACGTATGTGCACAAAATGTTCAACTTCATGTAAATCTTAAATTTTGTGCTTATACATATCAACAAAACGGGGGGGGGGGAGGTAGTGACTCCTGCTTTCACTCACTCTCACTCAGATGAGAAAGGAGCAAGAAAAAGAAATAAAACAAAAACCATCTATAGAACAATTAAAAGCATGTGACTTTCCATTGGTTGTCTGTATCATCTGCAGAGCTTTTGCCTGAATTCTGGAAGTCGAATAGAAATAATTGCATATATCCATTATCGTAATTGATGAAAATAGCCCAACTTTTCAGAAACACAGTATTACTTTCATGTAGTGGCTTGGATTCTTGTGGAACACATCTAGTCATACAAACACAGTTTACGATGAGAACATTAGCTATATGCAAATTCGGGAATTTTGATCTTCAAACGAAGGGGAAAAAAAGGTACAATAGAAAAATATTTGTAAAGTTTTTTAACATATGATATAAAATGTTGATAATGAAATAAAAGACTTTGCATTTGCTATGCCTGAAAAATAGAAGAAAAGATAAATGAACATGTTCTTCAGACCTGTTTTATTTTCACACAAAAGTGCCAAAAAACAGTCTCCACTGCCTGATTTCTCAAGCATGCTTCGCAGCTCTCAATCAAACAAGGATGCATTTAGAGACCATTCAGAGCTCCCTGTTCTTTGGCAGACAGGCACCTGTCCCTTCCTGGCGGAGCTGCACGTATTGTCTGCAATACACAACTAGATGCATAAAGGATTTTTTTTTTTTGCAACCTTGGATTGTTCTCTGGGCCCTGGCCACCTACACGGAGCAATAAGGGGATGAAATTGAAAGAGCTTTTTAGTTTTTATAGTTTATTGATTTTTATATTTTCTGATGTATTAGAGCAATTTTTCAAACGTATCCTCCTTACCTTGATATCTTGAGTGTGGAGAGAGGATTTCACATTTATTAGCTTTGCTTTAGCAAGAAAAAAGTGTCTGTGAGTGTATATAAATATATATATATATATATATATATATATATATATATATACTTAGTGTTATCTCAGATATATAAATGGTTTTGTATAAAAAATCAATTCTCAGAGTAAAATTTGAAGACTATGTGCAAGTGTTACACAGAAAGCACACAACAAAATATATATCTTTTCAGAAGAGATAACAAAGTTGGTTTTGAAAAGTAAAGCTTTTGAAGTGCAGTTAAATCATAGATATATAACACATTTCAAAAGGAAAAAGCTCAAGCGCAATGGAGAGCATGTAAGTAGCAAATAATTTTCTATTATGCCTGCTAATCCATGATAGTATTAAAAGAAAGAAATGCTGCAGAAATGTCTCCTCCAAAGGGAGCAGTTTCAGACATTGAAACAAGTGTTGGAAGATGTTAACGGCATCCACTTTTTTAATATTTGCATTTTGAAGACATAGATATAAAACAAAATTATCTAATATTTTCCTGGTTTTACTGCTTCAAAAACTGTAATTAGTAATTTACCTCTATTCAGAAAAGGCTAACTGCCTTATAGTGAAGTATTTCCCTTGAATATTTGTAACTTTTAAACAGTACATATTCAGATTGTAGTACTCTATTCCTCTCTTTTATTTAAAAAAAATCTGTGACGTGTCATTGCCTTCAAAGCAGTTCTAAACTAAACTCTTCATGTATTTAAATAGAGAAAACATTTTGCAAAAGTCAAGGAATTTTTACAAAGTCTATATTTCCTTATTCTCTGAGATGCTGCTTAGTTATTGTTGTGGTCTCATGATTAACATTTAATGATTTTGTCTGCATCAATGGCATTTTTTCAAAAACTTAACTGTTACGATATAGAGAACAATTCCTATTAGTTTGTAGCCAGTATTTAAAGCAAATTATAATTTTTGTTCTATTTCTCACTTTCCTGTGATGTAAATGAAAAACTTGGACATGATAAGGTTTTTCGGATGAAGAGGGTAGCAGAGACTCAAGAACGACATGGCCTTAAATAGTTGCAAAACTTCTTGAGAATAGGTTCATCTGTAAGTTGGGAATAAAGCACTTTAGTGCGAGGTTAATTTGAGACCAGGTAACATTACGGGCATGAAACCCAAATCACTAATCAGAGACACGGTGAGAAAGGATGAATAGTAGTGTATCTTCTTGCCTGTTCCGCTTCATTGCTTACGGATTTATTGGGTGCCGAGGGTGTTGGATTTGGAAAATAGTACTAATGGCGATTAGATGGGTAGAAATGATGGGACCTCCAAATGAAGGGCTTCAAGCTTAACTCAGAAAAAGTTAGATACTATCTATAAAGGAGAAGCAGACGGCAACCCTGGGAGAGAAAGATAATAGGAATTTTCAATTGATTGCATTCTGTTTAGGCTAACACCACTAAGCAATGATACATATAGATAGATAGTTATATATCTATCTATGTGTGTGTTTGTGGGTTTGTATGTGTATTTGTATGTGTGTGTATATGTGTAAGTATATATATATATATATATATATATATATATATATATGAATGAAGAAAGTGGATATATGATATATATATATATATATATATATATATATATATATATATATATATTACAAATCTTCAAGATTCTATGACATTATTTTCAACTTTCTTTTAATTGCAATATTAAGCTCAGAATCCTCAGACCTTCAGTGACTATGGTCCACCTCATACCATTTCTTCAGCGCCTGTTGTCATTGACACTTTTTTTCTTTCAAATTTGTAAATGTATATCTCTAGCAAAAACAAAACAAAACAAAAGCAAAACAAAAAAAAATAGGTATGAAGTGTGGAATTCACTGCACAGAACCGAGGAGGGTTGAACAGTTGAACATCATCGTTGTAAGACTTTTGCTTGATTCTCAACAGTTAGTGTGAATGGATGTTCTATTAAAAAAATAAAAAAGTCATCCCAGGCTTCTTACACAATGGGAGGGAATCTCCATATGTTCGTTACGGCTGTTCCTCTCCACGCTTTCTTTTCATCTTTGAAAAACAACTGCAGAGCCTCACTGCCCACCCTTCCTGCTTCACTAGCACAGAACAAAGACAATCTGACAGCTGTTCTAGGAGCAACTCCTAACACAATTCTGGAGCCCAGCCCAGGCTCTGGATTCTCTCAGAAAAGCTGAGCAGTGATAAAATCCATTCTTCTGAGCCTGATGTCTTTGACTTCAATTTTCTGACTAGGAAGTTAGTGAGAAGAGATAAATGGAAGAAGAGAACAGTTAGGGTTGGAAGGAACGGACTTTCTAGGACACTGATTGAGAGTAATACAGCCTTGAGTAAACATTGACCTACAGTGCAACTCCAATCGCTGCGCGAAAGGATTATCTGCCAAATGCCCATGGGTTGCGTAAACTAAGGCTTTCCAAGGATGCTTTCGTTTGCACTTTCTCAGGCTGAATCCATAATGGTCTCCAACTCTTGTACAGCTTACTTCACTTCATGTTAGACCACCTACTTTTCAAGCGTCCTCTTTTCCACTTTCCTCAGAAAGCACTGCACTATGCCGTTAGCTATCATACAGGTTCTCTTCCAAGCCAGGATATAATTTTAGGTGGAAAGGGTGGGCCAGTTCCTAAACCAATCTCCTGAGAAAGAGGGCTAGCAGTGACACACTATGACATCCCCAGCAAACTGAAGTAGATCGTCATCCTTATTTCTTATCTCTTTTTATTCCATCTACTGGACAACATGTGAATATCGGCAATAGTCAAATATTTATACATATGTTATGTATGTAAGATTGCCTTTCATTTTGGATTGAAACAAAAACGTGAAGTCAGCAGTGACTCCTGTGCTGATTCTAACCCTTCTTTAGTGATGATTGCAAGGAAGATGGCTTCAATAATAATAAATTTACAGCTGAGAGAATTAAATGAGATAAAATATTTAAACAACATGCTATATAAACTGCACAGCCCTAGCAAACTTATAATAGGCTCATAATTTTTAGTGATGTTAGAGATTATCAATCTAATTCAAAAATGATCAACCTACCTCAAAGGCTCTCAGTATGACATAAAATTAAATTGCCTCCACTGAAGACAACAGCATTGGTTAAACAACTCCGTATGTCTTTTTGCAGAATAGCTCATAGTAATCTATATAGTAAGTTTTATTTTAATAAAGAATCAACACGAAGCTAATTTTTAGTGTGTAAAAATGTAATATAGCTGAAAAGTCATTTACTAAAGTTTCTAAATTTTAATGAAAGAGAAAGAAGTCATGACAATGGGAGATTCGAGTGAATATTTTAGTAGGGAAGGGGGCATTGAGTATTCTGTTCCCATTGAGAACAACCTTTAATGTAATTGCACTGAACTCAAGCTCTTTGCTTTTGATCAATATTATTCAAAAGAATCTGCAAATGCTGTGTTATGTGAATGTAGTATTATGATGTGTTCTCACAAGTCTTACAAGACTTGAATGAATGGTGTTTACAAGAAATGAAGCCAGGTTTTATCATTCTAAATTCTGGGTGTCACTGTCATTGCATGTTATAATATTATTAATCTCACCAGAAGTTTAATTTTAAGCATCTGTTTCTTATGAAGTACACCATAAGGGTACACTTCATCTTTGAAATGAAAGGAGAACAATTAGGAATTCCTCTATTAGTGATGACACTAGCTTTCATTTTAAGAAAAGGTTAAAAATAAATGATGAAGTGTGTGTGTTTGTGTGTGTTTATGTGCGTTTCAAGGTAGGGAAAGAGACAGAGAGAAGAAGAGAATTTATCGCATCCTAGGTGGTATGACATATAGATAGAAAGCCCCTCCCAATTTCTCTACAGCTTTCATCTTGATGCAAGAAGATACACAGTGAGCATCCTCACAATGATAGCAAAGTACATTACTTGTGAATGGTAAAAGCAATAGAAAAATTAATAAAGTGTTGCTTTGATTTGTGTCTCTCTTACGGCTAGAGATGTTGAAGATCTTTTCATAGTTGTTGGTGGTGAATATTTTCCCCCATTTTATTGATATGTATACATGCAAAATTTAAGGTTTACAATGGAGTTGAGCCTTTTATGCACATACATATCTTGTCAAGGTGACAAGGGCTTTCCCACTCTCCTTTTGTCCCTCCCCCTTCTCTCCCCTCCCTCCTTTCTTCCCTACCTGACTCCCCTGTTTCACTTTGTTTCATTTTAAGTTCCATAGGAGTTCTGCTCTGGGACTCTCATATCAGAGAGACCATTCGATGTTTCACCTTATTTTTCCCAATCTGTTGGTTCTCTTTTTACAATGTTGACAGTTTCTTTTGCTGTGCAGAACCTTTTTTAATTTGAAGAGATCCAATTTGTTAATAATGGGAATAATCACTTTTGCTTTAGTGTCTTTTTAAGGAAATCTTTGCATGCCCCTATGTCTTTTAAACATTTGCCTAATTTGTTGTCTTCTAGGAAGTTCAGTGTTTCCCTTTTAATGTCTAGGTCATTGATCCACTTTGATTTGATTTCGGAGCATGGTGATAGGTGTGGAAAACAACGCTAAGATATCATCTCACTCCAGAGAGAATGGCCTATATCAACAAGTCAAATAGTAATCACTGCTGGTGAGGCTGTGGGGAGAAAGGAACCCTCATGCACTGCTGGTGGGAATGGAAATTCTTACAACCACTCTGGAACAGCAGTATGGAGATCTCTCAAAAGACTGTAAATAAATATTTCCTTTGATCCAGCGACACCCCTCCGGGGGATATATCCAAAAGAGACCAAAACAACACAAAGCAGAGATATATGTATATCCATGTTCATAGCAGCTCAACTAACGATAGCTGAAATATGGAAGTCACCAAAATACCCATCAACAGACCAGTGGATACACAAACTGTGGTATTTATACACAATGGAATACTGTGTATCAATAAAGTCCAACAGCGTGGAGGCTTTTACAGGCAAATGCAAGAAACTTGAGAACATCATGCTTAGTGAAGTGAGTCAGAATCAGAAGGTGAAACATAGAATGGTCTCTCTGATATGAGAGTCCCAGACCACAACTATCTCAGGGAACTTAAAGTGAAAAACAAAGTGAACCAGGGAGGTAGGATGGGGAGGGAGGGAGGAATGGGTAGGGGGAGGGACAAAAGGAGAGCTGGAAAGTCCTTGTCACCTTGGCAAGATAAATATGTGCACAAAACGATCAACTTCATTGTAAACCTTAAATTTTGCACTTATATATATCAATAAAATGGGAAAAATTAATAAAGTGATATAACAGGAAAGTCTGAGGATGAGTCAGATAAATTTAGGAAGAATTGTTTTGGAAGCCTGCTGTGAAAAAATGGGATTTTGATGCAGCCTTAGTGGATAAGAATTCATCTGCTCTGTGAAAAACTAGCAAAACCCTTATACCATTTGACACTTCAGTGTTTCAGGGAAAAAAAGCATGCTAGCTGTTTACAATCAGAGTTGTATAATACCTTGCTGTCTTGCAAACATTTGCATACTTGTGGCTATGATTTAGAATGTCGAGATGGGTGTCCAGTGGTACTTCATGTCCAAGGATCAGGGAGGCTAAGTAACCTGTAACATAAGGAATTGTCCTCTACAATGCAAAAATGTTCAAATCCATACCTCCAAGCAGGTCTGGTCTGGTTGCACAAGTTTATAATTCCAGAACTCCAGTAGTCTGAGGGAGAAAGATTACATTTTCGAGACTAGAAAAAAAAAAACAACTTAATGACTTGACAAGACCTTTTCTCAAAATCAAAATGAAAATGAGCAGAGGATATACGTCAGTGCGGAGGGTGTGGGCTCACTTCCCAGTACAAAAAGTTAAAGAAGTGCAGAGAGAAAAAATGGTGTAGAATTATCATCATCACTTTTCCTTTTGAAAAGTACCTAATGACCTTTTATATTCAGTATAAGTAACTATAAACTTCTTCTAAATATATGGAGGAAAAGAGATTATCAAGGAAATAACATCATCTGAAATAATTATTTTTAACTGCCTGGTAGTTATATGAAAAATAGAGAGCAATCTCCTTTACAAACATTGTTGGAGGAAAATATTTAATATTTGCAATCAGAATGCATTCTGTTTCTTCCAAGAAAATATAAGTACTATTTTTTTCTGCCTTTCAAACAAAACATGCTCATTAATGAGAAAAGAAAATTTAAATTCTGATCCATTGTTTTATTTTTTATTTTAAATCTCCTTGGAATTTCCACATCAATATCATTTTATACACAGAAGAAATATCAAATAAGATAACCTTAAATTCTTCCTCATCACAAAATAAAAAAGTGCCAGTAATTTATACAAATCTCAGAGACTAAGTTCTTAGCATACTGAAAACCAACATTAACACTAAATTTGTAAACAAGTTACATACAATGATTTAACCCTATATGGGAGGAAAACATGGTAGACTTCCTGATACTTTCAATACTCATTTTGATATATATATATATATATATATATATATATATATATATATATATATATATTACCCTTTTAGTGTCTCTGAGAGTCTAATTTCCTGAGTTTGCCAAGCCCTAAATTTGTTTTTCAAGGTAAGAGGATGAAGAAATTCATATGGAATTCAGAAATAAAGGAAATGATATTCAGAGTGTTAATCCTCTGCATAAGAAAGAATCTTTCTTTGTGTTCCATTACAGTGCGGCCTTCTTATAAGTACATGTTGTTAGCTGACCAGAACAAGTCTGCATGGTCTCTATAGAGTGAAAAGGGGTCATTGGTTGTTCATTCAACCACAAACTGAATATTGTGGGGATCAGCGGGAATGTGATTGATGAACCTGGACGAATCCAAATCTGTACCTTCACTTTTTCATAGACATGTGTTGCAAGTAATGGGAAACTTTTTTCAGATACGACATGAAAAATATGGAGATATATGTATATATGTCCAATATAAGCTAATTCCGTTTTGCTATAGCCAAGGAGCTTTAAAATCTTGGATGTTTTGAATGAGCAATATGTATTAATTTAGCCAGTTTAGCATTTGCCACAATTACGGGAAGAGTTTTTAAGTTTGCAGAAGTTCGTCTTCAAAGCCATATTGAGTAGCTAAAAATAAAGTTTCAACAATCACAATAATGAATCATCTCACCTTTTATTTGTTAAAAAGTTAATATAAATTCCTTCTATATTTGTTACAAGTTTACATTTTAATATTTTAGTAGTTAGAATTTTCAAACATCTGTAAACTAGATAATGTGGAGGAAAACTGATATAAACATTACTATGCAAAAATTATGTTGAAATGGGTGGCATATGTAAGGAGGAGTTATACATTTATCAAGGATATTAGAGAAGAAATAAATCAAAATATCTCAAGAAAAGCATATTTACATATGTAAATAAACACAATCATTAAAAATAGTTACAACTGAGAAGCATATATACATATATACACATATATACATACATAAACATATACCCACATACATGGTTCATTATACTTTTTAAAAAAATATTAGATTAAAGCTGGGTAACTACAAAGAAAAGTACATTCAGAATAATATAATTTGTGCCAGAGATTACCTTTTGTTTTAATCTCTACTCTCAGACTACATAGTAATCTCAGTGCTTTGGAATAGTCTAATTTAAAGTACTCAACAATTAAAGTAATTTAGGCAGTTAGAATATTTTATTACAGTTATATACAGAGGTACAAATTTCAATCTGCACATGTTTGAAGCTTGCTTATTTACATCATTACTCACACCATCATTTTTAATAATAATCAAAACATATTTATAATCATTATGCAGTGATGCTGGGAGTCAAAGATTGGGCTTCACAAACACAAGCCAACCTCTCTACAATTAAGTTATATGCAGACTTACAGAGATTATTTTCGAAGATATTCTAAAGAAATTCTGTATCTAATGACATCTGAATTTCTGCTTTAAGTTTCTAAAAGATCTCAAAACATCTATGACTTCCAAAACATCCATTTGGCTTTTCTCATAAAAATTAACAAAATTTACAAAATTACAAATAAGTAGATTTAGTTCATTTTTAAAATTCTAATTGTGCATTGAGAGCCTTTAATGTGTCTATAGTCTTTTTGGAATTAGCGATACATCAGTTTACATGTAAAAGAACCCGTCATTGATAAATTTTTTTCTAGTACATAAAAATAAATAGAGAACAAGGTAAATTAATTGTTGCTGTGAGACAGTAAACTTCTTAAATGCTTAAAAAAAACATTAATGAAGGCCAAAAAGTCAATGTAAAAGCATCACTGACCCATCTCATTCACCAGCTATACTGTCGGTGAATGAAAAAATAACATCACCGAGATACATCAGAAAAATCATTACAAAAATAAAGAAAGGTCAACAAAATCTTTTAAATTTTGACCACACTTGCATATTCTTAAGATTTCACCTAATGTGTGCAGGTTAATTTTGAGTGGCACACCCTTGGCTGGAAGCCCCTGGGGAAGAGAAAAATGGTGAGGGGATTAAGTAAGATTGGCTACGAAACTGTACGATGGGTCAGAAATGCCATAAAATAAGCTTTGGGCATTGCAGAGGGAAAAGATTGGTACAGATCAATAAGAGACACCAAATCATCAAGGTATTACCATCCTATTGCTATATCAAAAATACAAACTAGTGGTTTGAAACACCCACTTATTAGCTCAATGATTTTTAGGTCAGAAGTTCAAACACGATATTTGATTCTGTACTCAGGGTGTCACAGAACGGAAGTTCAGGTTGTGTCCCGCATGTCCGGAGCAAAGTCTATTTATAAGTTCACTGAAGCTATTGGAAAAAGTAAGTTCCTTTGGTTGTAGGATGAAGATTCCCATCTTTTGGCTACCTATCAGTGACACAATACACACACACACCCTCCACACACTAAAGCTTGGAAATTTTGAAAGATAACTTAAAATTCAGACTACCAAATCAAGATGACATCATTCGACTATGTTCTGACTCTGACTGCTGATTTAAGAGCATTGCTAAAATAAATAAATAAATAAAATATAACTTCAGAAAAAGAGAAAAAGGAGAAGCTATTGCAATTACCTAGGACAGGGATAATGGTAGCATGGATCACTTTTAAAGCTTTGGCTACAAATGTATGATTCTTAAAAATAATGTTAAAATAGATATGGCAAAGTGATTTGTTTGATTACATATGTAAGTGAAAGGAATAGAATTATTAATGATGAGCTTAATATTCTTGGCCTGAGCAAGTGTGTAAACATATATGGAATAAAAGAGGGAAGAAGAAGTAGCACACACTGAAGCCTGAGAACTCAGTGATGAGTAGTGTAAGATCAAGTCACTTATTAATCCCTAAATGAAGTTTAGTGCACATGTCCTATGGATGGGAATCTGTTACTATCTGTCTATATCCATCTATCTATCTATCTATCTATCTATCTTTCTAATTATAATCTATCAGTATATCTATCTGATGTTCAGTAGAACAGCATATACTCAAAATATAAATTTGAAAGTCTCTGGAGAGTCTTATTTTTGTCAAAACTTCTTTTGGTTGTACAGCCTTGTAATCTCAGAATCCTGGAAAGCAGAGGTGGTAGGCTTATAAGTACAAGTCCAGCCTGGGCAGCATAACCACTCAGTAAGACCCAGCCTCAAAAACAAACAAACAAACAAAAACTGGATTTAAGGCTCACTGGTAAAGTCCTGAGTTCCATTCTCAGTTTTGGAAAAAACACTAATTTTTATTCCAAGTGTTTCTCAGGAAATTTTTTAATTAAGTGTATATGACAAAATCATGCCCATTTAAGGTGTACATTATGTTTTGAACCACATATATGTTGTGAAGTAATTACTACAATCAAGCAGATTAAATCCATCTCATCACACACCTAAAACAACTCTTAATTTCCTCCACTTAGAAGCATTATATAATAGCATGAATCACTTTTGACAATAAAAAAAGTTTAACATTTCCCTCCCAGAGACTTTGAGATTCAATTTTACCCCAGTCAAAATGACTACCATCAAGAATACAAGAAAATAATAAATACTGGCAAAGATGAAGGGGAAAAGAACCTTTCTCCACTGGAGATGCAAACGTAAATTAGTATAACCACTATGGAAGTGAGTATGGAGGGGAAAACATGAAAGAAAATGAAAAGCAAAGTAAACACAGAGCTATCATATGAGTTCTCAGTAGTTACTTGAATTAGTCATGCATGATTACTATGTCACAATTCACAATAGCCAAATTATGAGATTAGCCTAGTTTCCCATCCACAGATAAATAAAAAGGGAAAAATTTGTCTTTCTATACACAAGGGAGTATTTTCCTTCATGAGAGAATAAAGTTATTAAAATATCATTTTCAGGAAAATGAATAGAAGCAGAGACTGTCATGTCAAGCCAAAGAAGCTGCACTGAGAAAGACAGGTGTCAATTTCTCTAGCATGTGAATATAATAACCAGTAGTTTCTCTTCATAAAAAATAAAAACAGAAAAAGAAAAAAGACGTGAAAGTATAAGGGAAATTATTGTCAGATAAGAGGATAAGAAAGAGCAGATAAGGAAGTGGGGGTGGGTGAAATAGAAGGTTAAAGATGAGTTGGAGGAGGAAAGAATTATATCTTAACTTACTAACAGATTGTGATTCTGACATGAATTTATTGAGGTGAAAAGCTGTCCACCACATTCTGTTCAGTGTAGTAGTAGTTTAAAAATACAGTATGCGGGGCTGGAGGAGTGGCTCAGCTGTTAAAGCGCTTGCCTAGCAAGTGCTTAGTACCCTAGTTCGATTCCCCAGCACCGCATAAACTGGGCCTGGTGGCACACGCCTGTAATCCCAGCACTCTAGAGGTTGAGACAGGAGGATTGCCCTGAATCTAAGGCCAGCCTGGGCTCTGAAGTGAGATCAGGATCAGCCTGGATCACAGAGTGAGACCGTGTCTCAAAAAGAAAAAATACAGTGTGCATGACTGCCATTGTTTTGAATGGTAAAAATAAAAATCTATAAATACATAGAGTTGTCAAGAACTTGTTCGGAACCGTGTTCACTTAAAGTAGATGGTTTCTGAGGCTAGAGTGAATGAGTTCACCAAAGCTGCTGGGTTTATGTCTTGAGGTTTATTGCATTTTTTTTTTCTGTTATGCCTTGTGCTCTGTGAGAACAATGTCTGTGGGCTGTACTTGGGGACTTTTAAGTGAATTTGGCCATTGTGAAATATAGGATGGACATAAATATTTGAGAAAAGAAAGTAAAGGGCAATAAATGTCTCATCACCCTGGCATTGTTTCTACATCTTTGTAATCTTACTGTGATGTTTCTCTACAAGGTTGTTCTTGTCATTTAGTGCCAACTTATTAACTTGGCTCAGTATCAGTACTTGACAAACGATGAACAACTGAGTAGCACAAGGAGAAAGCATCTCTTAAGGCACGTGTTGATTTCTCTGGTGTAAATATTATCACCATCGTCACGTTGATAAGAAAAGTGTAGTAACATGATATTTTACTGTGACTACTTCATCTATAGGGACATAAATTATCACAAACTCATTAACAGCATAAAATTTCAGGAAATTATTATGAGATTTAACTACTAAAATTTGGGTGTTTTCATTGATTTAAAATACTTTTGTTTGAGAGTTAAGATAATTTAATTAATGATAGCTGTTTTGCACTTGTTTACATAATTCCTTCAATTTTGACAGTTGTTTCCTACCAGCCAATTTAAGCTGGCTTCAACACACCACTAACCATTTCTATAACAATATCCAGGACACTGTGAATGTTGTTAACATACTTCTATGTCATGTTTATTTCATATCTATGAGCTCCTCTTGCTATGCTAGTACTTATATAGTTCATCATCCATTAACGGTTCCCTAGGCTCTGTTAATATAAATACTTCCCTTAAAGTATCTCCAGACAATACTTTGAGTACGTTGGCCGTGACCTGACTCATCCAAAGGAAGTGTGTAAACAATACCAAAATGTGTCTTACGGATTTCAGAGGACCTGGAGAGCTGAAGCAGTTTCAGTAGAACAGATTGAAAATTTAAGAAAAGTGTAGGATAAACTACCGTATTTTTAACATAAAACCAAAAGAAAAAAGGACACCTGTCCCTTTTATCACAATATCTTCTTGTGTCATGATGAAGGAGGGGAAACACTGATTTATCACTGTGGCAGGCGCGGGGTACATAGTGTATACAGCTGTGGTGGATGACACTGACATAGTGAAAAAGAATTATAATAGCTAGATAGGTAAGTAAAGCCAAAAAGATTTCCAGTTTCCAGTTTATTTATTCATATAAAGGAGATAACATTGTATTTGAATGTCATTGAGGACGAGGGAAGAAAAACAAGAGAAGAGTATTCCATGTATTATGAGTATTCCATAGATTATGAAAATCATAAAATAAATCAACCTGATTTTTCTCATAATAATAAATAGGAAAAAAGAAAAATATCAAAATTTCTTAAGGAAATAGAAGATGCCATATTACTAGGTAAAACAGCTACAGGCAGGAGGGTAGATAGATCATAAATACTAGTGATTTTTTTGATTGTTTCTCTGTGTCAGAGAAATAGATAATGATGTCATCAAATTTTAAAAAAGATGTATGAGAAGTGTTGAAATCTCAGGAGAGATGGGAGTTAAGAATAAATAACTAGAAAAGTGAAAGTTTGTGTGAGATGTTGCAGTATGGATGGCAGGTATCATTAAGTGCCACTGGAGCTTAGCAATTTCAAATTTAAAGTGTAACTGATCAAGACCATTATTTTTCGACCTCTGCAATGGGCAAATTCTGGCTGTAGCAACTAGGGGATTTGGGTTTCTACACCTTTGTTTTCAAGAACTTCAGTATAGAGGATCTTGTCTTGACATTAAAATATATTCATGCTGATCACTACAATCACTGTGGAGCTTGAGTTCATAGGGGAGTGAATGTCTGAGAAGGGCAATGTGTGGGAAAATACTGTAGGATCCAATGGTAAACACTAGTGATTTGACTGTAATGGTGGGTGTCATGGTAGATGAGTTGAAAACACTATATTGTGGAATATCTGAAGTCATGGTAAACAACAAACTATTATTGGTAATGATGAAGTCTACGTTGTACCTTGGATAAAGGCAGCAGGTAAAGATAAAAGAAAAGATTTCTACACCAGAGGGGCCAAAGGAAACAACAACACAGAATATATGAAAAACATGCTTGGCTAAATACTAAAACAAAAAAATGACTGGAAAATATAGATACAATAATGGTGAGGATGGAATTAAAATCTCTAAGCAACAAGGACCTGGGGGAAAGGTAAGAGGGAAACAGAGGACCACTTTTGCTACAAATATGCACTTCAGGGTAGGGCTGAGGAGGTGTTTTACAAAGTAGATAAAATGATGTCTGTTAATTCTTAACCAAATTTTTGGGTCATCCTTTCCTTGCTAGGTATTCTGAGTAGAGCCCTAGGCACCCATAGTGGAAACATTGCATTAGAAAAATATCCATCTATGTTGTTGAAATTTCTGAGATTTTGAGTAGTGTGGTTGAGGTGTCCTTTTTCTCAGTGTTTCCACATTCTTACCATTCCTTCAGAGTGTTCCGATGGGTATAAAGGTTGGGAAAGATTAACACATAAGAAGTTGTGGAATTCTTATTAAAATGTTCATGTTGTGACTGAAATGTCTTCAGCTGGAACTTAAATTTACTTTTAAAAAAATCAACGGATTAACTACTGATACTTGCATACTTACCAATCACGTTATTCATTTTTGTTTCCACAATTGCATCTACTGTACTATAAATTCATTTGTATATAATTTTAATATTACGGTGAAATTTTCAGCTGAAACTTTATGTCTAGACTCCAACAGGAAGATTATTATAAGTGAATTAATCTTACGCCTAGAATTAGTTGTCAAAGGGTAAATATCACTAGTTACAAAAATATGAACAGAATTCACTCTGTGAGCATCACATGTTACTTAGAATGTTACCTCAAACACAGCAGACTTAACAACAAAACTTTAACAGGTTTCCTTCAATGCTCATTGAAAATGAGCTCACTCCGTCACTCCAATCATGCTTAACATGGATTTTTTTTGTTCCTTGCACTTATTCTAATGCATTCACAAACTGTAAACTGCACACTATTTTATAGAGATAGGATAGTAAATTATGATAGTATTATATTCATTTGATTATGTTGTGTATATGCTTATAGTCTTCATATTAAGGACTTAGAGATGTTCCTAATTACCTTATTAGTTAAACTGTTTTCAATCCTCAGTGCATTGCCAGCGTTACTGTAAGGAGAATCTTAAGTCTTTATTATATTATTAGAGATAAAGTGAGTGTTATGCTGGCTACTGGCTTCTTAATAAAATGATTATCATTAACATGTTTTGATGTCCATATTAGGTATTTTTCTTTGAATCAGTTAATTAGCTTGATATCTATGGTTGGAATAAGCTACTGAGTGTTTTTTTTTAAATTCTCTTGGCCTCTCGTGCTTTTTTAATGTAATATTGCTTTTATGTCAGTATTACCTCAGGATGAATAAAGAAATGTTGCAAATTTGTAGGAAATATAACTCATGAAAAGATCAATTTGTACATTTGGCGAATGTTTTCAATATTCACTCGGGAGAACCATCTGATATTGTTTGGTGGCACACAGGTTAATCCATATTTTATGGCCTTTGGAAAGAATGAGTAGTGTGTTGCCCTTGGAAACACTGCCTACTGCCTTGGCATTAGTGAAATCCACTTGGCCTGAATTATGGAGTTAGTTGAGCCCCGAAGATATGAAATCATTCAAGTCTTTACAAAGGATTAAGAACAGTATTGTCCCCAGGCCCTCATTTCACACACAATCACTCAAAATATTTTCAACATTACCAACCTATTTTAAATCACAATCATCATCTCTCTTAATGTTAGTTGAGGCGATGTTTTGTTGTTTTTGATGCCACTGCTGCTATCTGGTTTTAATTACTGTCAATGATATTATAGCACAATTAACATTTTAATTCTTTTTTTTTCAGTCAACCTAAGGAAAACAAGAATAAGAGTTATTGGCAGGTAGTCTTCCACTTACTTGCTGAAATTTTCCTATTTTGCATACAGATTGAATGGCCATCTGTCCCAGTTTCCTGTCTCCAAATTTAAGTATTTGTCATATAATGAATTTGGAAAAAGCAATCCCTTTCCTACCATATAATAAGACATGTAGTCCATGAAAATAAAAACATATTAATGACAAGAAAATGTCTGCAAATAATTGAACTGACTCTTCTAAAGTCTGAGTTACTGCATTTATTAACAGGCTTTCTTTTTCCAATTATGGCTTATGCATTTATAGCTCTCTCAGCTATCTGATCTTTATCAAAGAACTAAAGTGTAAGCATGGGTACGTTTTATTATGACAGAACCTGACCCAATATCAGTCATCAGTGCAACTGCCTCCTGATAGGCACAGCAATTGAGAAAAGTATTAATCCGACTATGGTGCTGCAATTAGGCCTGGTTTTCACTTTCCAACTGAGAAGTCAAGTGTTGTTGTCCACTTACGCTCTGTTCAGTGACCTGGTGCTGCACAGCAGCAGAAGCTCTGCCATCCTAGAGGATGTCTACAGAGGGTGGAAGAATCAGTCTAAACGATAAATGAGTGATGGATAAACTCTCAAATACCTATAGCTCTGTACCAGTTTAATATTTGTAAGATTGTAGTCTTACTTTTAATCTTAATTATAGTGAAAATTAGAGTTATAATTTCACTATGTCCAGTTTTAAGATATAAGAAAAAGAGAGATAAGAGCGATAATATAAACAAAATTATAAGGAAAGAACTTGATTTTTTTCAAAAACTATTGAAATAATTGAGAGATATTGTAGAGATTTTAATTTTTGCTGATATTCCAAATGCCAGAACAGAGGCTTGTCTGATAAAGTGAAAAATTTATACTAGATACTAAACGTATTTTGAATGACATTTAGAATTAAGACAAAATATTTGTGCAGAATTTTGCAATCTAAATTATGAGTATGTATTTAATTCATTATTACAACTCATAGAATAAAATAAAGCAGCTGTTATGTACCTAAGACATTTATTTTGATCCATGAAAATGCTTTGACTAGGTTCAATTAAATTGTTCTGCTGGGACATTTTAAATAAAGTTCAACTCTAACCTTAGATGAATATGCTTCAATATTTTTTATTGAATTCAGTTAAATTAAACTGCTAACATTCACATTTTTGCAAGGCGAACATTTTTCACCTTAAAGCACTGGTATGTTTTAGTCCCTTGACAATATTCTTCTAAGTCAGTCCATAGATTTTATTGAATTGATGATTATCCAGTTAAAAAATAAATGCAATAAAAATGAATAAAATGATCTTATCCACAGTGATGAAATAAGAACAAAATATTGCATATCTATATAAATTATTGGCAATGCTTACCATAGGATGAACTAAATTAACATTATACTAATAATGAGCAAATTATTTGTAAGTAATTTATTAATTTGATGTTATTAAATTACAAATAAAATACTTTAAAGTAAATAATCTACATACGCACTTCTTGGGGAAATCAATTAGTACTTTGTAGAAATTTGAATTAAGTATTTTGTTTACTTCTGTTTATCTGTGACTTTAAAAACTGTATTACTGAAGAAGTAATTTTAAAATATAATTAGGCTTACTTATTAAAATTAAAATACAAGTATGAGTTATTTTAGTTTAAAATATGTGCATTAATAATTAGCCTATGTAAGACTAGTCATGGCACTTCACCTCCGTACTTCCAGCCACTTGGAAGTGTGTGATCTTGATCTTGAAATTGTGGACAAAATAGTGATACCCCACGTATTGGTTAGGGTTCTAGGATAGCCAGTGTGAATAGAATTTACAAAGAAGGGGATTTATTTGGAGAGCTTACAAGTTTGAGGAGAGAGATTGGTAACATGCATGTGTAAGAGCTGGAGGGGCCAATAGCTGCTCAGACCTCTGCCTGAAGGCCAGGAGTCCGAGACTGCAGGACAACCTGTGTGAGCCTGCCACGAGTGCTGTCCAAAACGCAAACAAAGATGATCAGTAAAGTGAAGACAGGAGCAGGTGAATATCTGGAGGCTCAAGACAAGACCAGAGATTATCCAGGAAGCCTGCAACAATGTCTTTTCTTCTCTCTTTTATTCAGTTCCAGCTGGCAGTGGGGGTGCCACACCCAAAGCCCACCCATCAACAACACAGGTCTGATAGCTCTTCCCTGGCATGTCTCAATGTCAATAAGTTGACACGATTCCTTAGTCACTTTCTATCTCCAAACAAAGCAAAACCAAAACTCAACAACAATAGAAACCAATAACAAAAGAAACTAGATTATCTCAACTTCTATACTATAGATAACATTCCAATGAATTTTTTTCATTCTCTGGAAATACATGCACCAAATCAATATAGAATATAATAACACATTATAAAATATGTAATGTGAAACATGATATATAATAATGTAAAATAATTTATATATTTTTATTTGGAAAGCTGCATACACATGTAAATACATGGGTTTTGCCTTTTCCATTTTATTGATATGTATGACTAGATGCAATACATAATGTTTACATTGATATTGAGCATTTTGTATGTGTACATATTGTGGCAAAATTATAAATCCTCTCACTCCCCTTTTTCAACCCTCCCATCCCCTCCACCCCTCCAATTCCCATTATTCCCCTCAATTAGTTCTATGAAGTAATTGTGATCTTGGTTTCTTGTATTAGAGAAACCCTTCAGTATTTAACTTTGTGCATCTGACTCAGTTCACTGAACAGGAGGATCTCAAGTTGCATCCATTTACCTACAAGAATATCCAACCTACATGTCTTTATAGATGAGTAGTACTCCATTGTGTATATATACCACAATTTGTATATCCATTAGGCTGTTGATAGGTATTTTGGTATCTTTTACATATTAGCTGTTGTCAGTTGTGCTGCTATGGGTGTGTGTCTCTGTTTTATGTTGTTTTTAACTCTTTTGGGAAAATTCACAGAAGAATTATCACTGGAGTGAAGAGATACATATTTCCAATCTTTTGAGAAACTTCCATACTGCTTTCCGTAGCGGCTGAACTAGTTTATATATCCACCAGCAGTTCAAGAGATGTAATTTCTTCCCCACAGCCTCACCAGCACAGAATCCCGTTTGTGTTCTTGATATATGCCATTGTCTCTGGAGTCAGACAGTATCTTACTGATGTTTTGATTTGCATTTCTCCAGTGGCCGAGGATGCTGAACATCTTTTTATGTATTTGTTGGCATTTGAATTTCTTCATCTGAGAACTACGTATTCATTTCTTTTGCTCAGTTTTCAACTGCACCCAGTGGCATTGTGCAGTAAGCATCTAGGCCCCAGATGGTTTCTTGGTGTGTTTGCTGGGGTGTGCAAGTTGCCAGGACTTTGGGAGGGTCTGCGAGAGGGCGGCAGCATGGAGCAGGACTCATGCTGGCCTGGGATGACTTCTGAGCGGGTCTGCTGTGGGGAGCTGCTGGACCTTTGGAGGGCCAGGAAAGGGTGGCAGCCAGGCCTGGGATGGCTTCTTGGTGGGTCCTCTGGAGCATGCAAGCTCATTTTTCCCTTCCATATTCACTTCCTGAAACATTTAATTTGTAAATATTTGTTCAAGATTTCCAAATTATCTTAAGTGTCTTTAGACAGATATATAACTGAGAATAAAACCAAGTGTCTGCTGTCATAGGATTTTCCATTTTAGTACATTTTCTATGTATCACTAGGAATTCAAATGATAAATGATATAAATCATGAAACATTTTAATTATTACATAATTAAGAATAATACCAAGCAGGTTAGTGACCATAATGCTATTTTACTTTGGGACATAAGGAGGGTAAAATTTAAGCTGAGACCTGAGACGTTAAAAGGAGACAAGCAGCGAAAGGTCTGGTAGAATAGCTTATAAAAAAGATGAAGCAGCGTGTTCTAAGACCTAAAGGCAGAAGTGAAATCAGTGGGGTCAAGAAGCGGAAGCATAAACACAGTTCTGCTGGCATGGTGTCAGCTAGGCAAGCAGAAACAGAGGGCTGGAGGCGACACGGACAGGCAAAGGCCACGTCACGAGAGGCTGAGGCTGGGTAGGACCCGGGCAGCACAGGGTAATGCCTTGACTTTTTTTTTCTTTCTTTCTTTTTATTGGTTATAAATTCAACTGGAAGCCATTCTAAGATTTGCATTGGGAGAGCACAAAATAACATTTTTGTTTTTGTTTTTATTTTGCTTTGTTTAGTTTGTGTCTCCTTAGAATGAAACCGATCACTTTGACACTGAGTTATAAATATGTCCCCAGGACTTCTTTCATACAGAGTTTCACTAATACTGAAAAGGAAAGGCTAAAATTTACATTCTCCTGCCTCAGCATCCCAGGGCTCTGGAATTTCAGTCATAGCCTACCACACCCAGCTAGAATCTAATTATTTTTGAAAGAGTATTCTGACTGTTCATATTCATAATGCGCTTTGGGGTTATAGAGAAAAAAGGTGCGGAAAGACCAACCAATGAAATCCATCCTTCATTGTACTACAGGCAAGAAGATAGATATTCAGAGAAGAATGGTAGACGCCACAATAGAAAACACCATAAGAGTACTGAGAACTGCCTTATACTTGGAGCGTATTATAATGTCTTCAGCCTCATCCACACTCCCTCTCCAACCTCCCTTGTTTGCGTCTTCCTTTTACATAATCAGCATATCCGCCATTGAAAATTCATCCCTGGGCTTGGATGCAAAATTACGTCTTAGGTAAATAGAGATAAATCTACTGTCTTTACTTTCATTGTTACTAAAATTATCAAGATCATCTTTGTTTAGAAATTACTGGAGCTTGGGTAAAACAAAGATGTCATTTAATTTAGACTGTTCATTTTGTTCATATGGAGATGCAAGCTTCAAAAGCAAATTAATTTTAAATGTCTAGCAGACTACCCTTGGCATTTGTCATTTTGCTATGGCATATTACTAATAGGTGCTCAACAAATACTTCTGACAGAGTTCAGAAATTAGTGTCAAGGATGAAACAAAATGCAAAATCAGCTGGCTCAATTACATTTTTGTTGTTTAAATCTATTTTGTTTTCCAAATACAACAAACTGGATTTCTTCAAGTTTGAAATCTAACCCTCTTATGTGTTCCTGAGGCAGCTTGCGAAAATTGTGTGTAATAGATTATCATGAGAAAGTCTTTTTTGCTTATGACATTTTGCACACCTACTTATCTGTTTCTGATTTTGTTCTGTTTGTTTTAGTACTGGAGTTTACCCTGTGGTAAGTTATAGGTCCAGCCTCTAAATTTAGTTTATTTATTTATTTATTTATTTGGAGTCAGGGTCTTGCCAAGTAGCCCAAGTTAGACTTGTGAGCCTTTTGCAACAGATTTTCAAAGATCTGGGATGAAAGTATGCGCCACCATGTAGCTATTTATTATTTCAGAAAGTTCCAGAGACATAGCGTTTTTGCCATATCTCATAGTCAAGGGTCAAAGTTTCCAAAAAAATGGCCACATTTCAAGAGGTGAAGTGTCAAAACCAAGTTCAATCCTAGAGCTGTGTCTCAGCAAATCTTGTATTTTTAAGTTCTATGCAAATAACTCACAGTAATAAAGTTCTTGATGGAAATCTATTTGAAACCCAGCATCTTAGTATTGATTTTATCCATAAACCTTGGTAATGAAATTTGTGTGTAAAACTATTGAATGCCAAGGAATAACCCTGTATTACCTGTTATACTGTATTTATTATTAATTTATTCCCTTAGTAATGAGATAAGCTTTAAAAGGGGAATTGAATTATTTTGCAAATACAATAAAATTTAAGGAATATTGACACACTATCAAATTGCTGATGCTCCCTGCATAACTCATAAGAATGCAGTCTATTAACTGTCTCTTTCTTTTTATAGAATCCATTGGTCTTTATCAGGTGTTTACCATTTTCATGAAATTTTACATGAAATAAAAAAATGTGCAGGGAATATAATTAATGAGTATGAAGCAGTATAAAAAGAAAACAGATCTTCACCTTGTCAAGGAAAGACTTTATTTGCAAAGATTAGTATAATATGAAGAATAATTTCAAGAATTGCATATATTTCAAAATCAAACAATATTTTAAAACAGTCTTTTTCTTTACAAGGGAAAGTCAGCAGGTCTAGCAGTGATTTGATATAAGGCAGTCTTTCGAGCAGATGGGGATCAGCAGGTAGGAAGGGATGGTTTAACAGATGAGGTTTCTGGGTGTGGTCAATTGATTATCAGAAAAAGTTATTGCAGGGAGATGTTCTATCCCTCAGTGATTTCTTAAATTTGATAATAATCAGTAGCTTTAATGCTACAGACAGCACAGAAAGTTGATAAAAAATTTGGCTAAGCCCAAGTCATTGAGTAATTTGCAATTGTGTGTATTGATCTGCTCCTCTGTTATTAAAGAAAGACAAAGTCTGCCTCTAGGTAAAATTAGGATAGAATAAGTTTTAACATGTAAACTGTGCTTACAATTCCATAGGGTAGGCAGAACTTAACTTTCCGGTTGACCTTGAAGCAGATTAAAGGATGCTGTGAGGCAGTCTGTGATAGTCTAATACCTGTGTTACCCTCAAGTTCGCATGTTGAAACCAACACTGATGTAAGAGTCTTAAGGAGCGATGCTTGGGCAAGTGGTGACATAATGGCAGCCTCTAGTCGCATGAATGACATTTATATGTTATGAATGCACCTCTAAGAATTTTAATAAATAAAGTATGCAATAAAAAAGCAAATAGATCTAACTTGTTCCTTTCAGTTTGTACAAACACACCAAACTGCTCTTGGAAGACGATGCTATCATTAGATACTGAATCTACAAACATCTTGATCTTGGACTTAACAACCTTTACAACTACGAAAATTACATTTTCAAATTTTTATATGTTGGGGCTGGAAGAATGACTCAGCAGTTAAAACACTTGCCTAGCAAGTGCTAAGTCAAGAGCAGAGTACCTGAGTTTAATTCCCCAGCACCACATAGACTGGGCATGGTGGCACACCCTGTAATCCCAGCACTTGGGAGGGTAAGATAGGAGGATTGCTGTGAATCCAAGGCCAGCCTGGGCTCCATATTGAATCTCCAGCTATCCTGGGCTGCAGAGAGACTCTCTCTCTCTCTCTCTCTCTCTCTCTCTCTCTCTCTCTCTCTCTATATATATATATATATATATATATATATATATATATATATATATATAACCCAATCCACAACACTTTGGTATAGTAGGGAAAACTGTTGAACGCAGTATCCTTAGATGGTGAAATAAAAGTGGAGTGATGATCTCTGAATTTTCCTGACTTGTTTAACACTTTATAATGATAGAGATACCAGAAAATGTTTAGAGATTTGGACGGTGTACCAACCCAGCATATCATCTTTTGCTCCTTAATACTATGGAAATCTACTGTGTAACATCATCTTCTAAAGGGAGCCTTGTTTTCAGATTTGTAATGTGAACTGATTTACATTTCCACTCAGACTAGTTTTGTGCTTTTTAGATAAGACAAATAATTCTGTGGTTTCTAACCCATAGATTTTTGTCAGTAACACCAGTGCTAAGAAGGAAGAGTCCATAGGAGGACTATTGCTATTTTTGTAGCAAATGGAGTCTGAAAATTTCAGCCTTGTATATAAACACTTTATAGAATATATATATATATATATATATATATATATATATATATGCTTGTGTGTGTGTCTGTGTGTGTGTGTGTAATAAGTTCTTTTCAGTTTTTAGAATTTCTGATTGATTAGGTAGAATCTTTCCTTCCAATCAGAATAATGTTTTCCCACTGACTTTTCAGTTATTGTTTTATATGGAAAAAAACCCTCCTGGTGAGCTAGGAGGATAATACAAAAGTCACACAGAAGGACAAACTCTAACCCAAAGAAAATTAAAGTTTTTTTATCGGCATAAAATTGAAATAGTCTAATAGTTTTACTCTTCCAGGAAAATGAGAGTGATAAGATCAATGTAATTTTAAGAGAGGGAAGGAAACTTTTTAGTTTTTTGAAAGAGTTTTCTGGTAAGATAGATTCCTCATTTAGTTGAAAATATTGTTGAAATTCCCTATAAGAGGGTCGCTAACTCTAAGGAAAGTTCATAAGTGATACCGGCAGTGGTTCAAGCTTCCATCCGTGAGAAAATGCATATACATGCAGTCAGACATTCTAGTCAATGTGGGACTCTAAATATGTTAGCAACATACGATTTTGTAACTTAATGATACAAGATACCTAACAATGTCTGTCAAGTTGTTCCACAATATTTGTGCAACAATGAAACTGCCTAATGATGAATTTCTCAGAATGTACCCCATCACATAATGCATCGTGATATGTGTGAGGACATATTTATATCTACAAATTATAGGAAATCCAATATAATCTGACAGGCAATGAGCTGGAACAGCTCTCTCCTGTGGCCTGTATTTTCAGCTTTACAGGTGGTTTTTTTTTTCTTAAACATGTGACAGGAACACAGGAGTTAATAGCTTCAACAGTGTTTTTAGAACAATTTATTAACTTTTGCTTTTATAGTGAGTGACTGTGTAAAGTCCAGAAAAGCAAATTTCTGGACAAGGAAACAGAGTCAAACCGAGCAGCTATGCATACGTCTCTGGAAGTCCAACCGGGAAGAAAAAATATCCAACATATACTTGACTTTTTTATATTTCTTTTCTTAAATTTTTCAATTAAAGAATTAGGAAGATGAGAAGTAGATTTAAAATCTTATCTGACTGTGGTGGGAGGGGAAGAGTTTGGAAAGCTGTTTCCTTTATTGGTAATCACAGTAGACTTCCTCTGTGTTTTGGATTTTTTTTTTCATCGTATGACATTTTATGTGAAATATGGCTGCCTTGGTAATTGTATTTGGCATTATTTAGGCTTTTCAGTGCTGTACACAATACCTGAATACCACAACTTAGGAGAGGACAGGTTTAATTTGGCTCCCATTTTAATACTATTCAGTCGGTGGTTTGCTGGTTCCAAGGCTGAAACATGGTGGGAGGCCATGGTGGAACAAAGCCTTTTAGTTCATGATGGCCAGATGGAAGAATAGGAGAAACTCTAAAGATGAAAAACAGGCTGGAAATCCTATATAGACTTCACATGCACACCTGTATGACTGTCTCAAGCTCACTACATTGGAAATACATCAATGATCAGTATAAATGCTAACATCTATTTTTAGCCAAATATTAGGCTCTCTTGAGAGCCATGACTCCAGGGATGTGAAATGTTTTCTCACAGGGAAAACATATATTGTTGGACTTTGAAAGCCTGTAACATCATATCGAGCTTGAAGGTTTTCTTCTGAAGTGTGGAGAAATGAACTATCGACAAAGAGAGGAAGATCTATGCTTGCAAAAGAGATCTCTGAAAGGTCAGGCAAGGGAGGACTGAAACTTGAGTGTACATAATACAACCGTGCAATTGTCTCAGTTAAAAGACAAAGAAAAAAAAAAGTGTGAGGGTTCAGATTTGTGACAACAGTTGATAGTGATGCGAACAGAAAGCAGAAGAACTTCACAAGAGATGAGCCAAAAAGCCGTGAAATACTGAGTTATCTCAGTTAGAAGAAGTGTGAACTGGTTGAGAAAAATACAAAATAGAGTATGACCTACCATAAAATTGGCTTGTGGTTTGGACATGTTTTTTTTTTTCTTTGTGACTACCAATTGTTAACAAGAAGAAAGAGCTGAAGAATTCAAAGTGAAATTAAATATACGATTGATCTCTGGTTTCCAACATTTTGTGAAATAAAATGCTCAAAACATGTCCTACTCTTTCATGCACAAACAAGAAAAGGTAAAACTGTAATTAGAAGATCTTAAATCGAGAGCTAAAGAAAATGAGTTTTTTTTAAGAATTCCAATGCTATTGTAGAAGACAAGACCCATTGTAGAGCTTCCATACAATTTCCCTAGCCATGCAATTTAAAGGACACATTAGTAGTAGAGAAGTCCAGAATTAATATTACATATTAGTCAATTAATCAGGGAAAAAAGCCACAAAACTATTTCTTAGAGTCAAGAAGAGGATAGAAGTTCTCCACATTCAAAAATAGCCAATTGTTTTTAGAAAGCTTGGAACCACCCCTAAATTTAGGATAGGAAATTGTTCTGAGAGATTTTAGTGCTATTAAGTCTATAAGCCAATATAAACTGAGGGAAATACCTAAACAGGGAAATACTGAACCAGGGAAGGACCCATGGGAAAAATATGGGCCAATATTATTGTACTTAGAACTGGGTGATCAAAACAAAAATTTTAAGGTGGATATGGAACAGTGAAGAAGGAGGAGAGAAAAGGGATTGTGAGTTGCATACGATGTATGGATACACAGCTATACAAAATTTCCAAGATCGATGGAACTATGTGGATTGTGTGTGTGTGTGTGTGTGTGTGTGTGTGTGTGTAGAAAAAAGAGAGAAAAAAGAAGTATAGAAAATATTGCAGGCAAATATAAATGCTGTAGAGAAAGAACAATTTTCATCTGCAATGTGGGTAGATATTGAATTGGTAGGCAAGATCACATAGCTCAGATTTGAGCAAATTAGGTAGAGGCCATTGTGATTCTCTGGATCACAACTGTTCATGGACATTGTTGGTTTCCTTTGTGGAGTGAATGGATATTAGATATCTGAATGAAGGAATCCACTGAAGAAAATAATAGATTTTTTTTGGTTTAAGTATTAGTCTAATCAATATTTTTTCTCTTATCATTCTCATATATAAATGATTGCATAACTGAAGATGGAGATCCAAACAATTGCCTGCCTTGTCAGATGATCTTTGAACAACATGTTTGAGATCTTCAATTCCCTCTAGTTTTAAGGGAATTCCCTCTAGGTGAGTTTGGTTTAGGGAGAAGTATAGGATCATCTATACCCACCTTTAAGGACCCTATGTCCCAGATTTGCACCAAACCTGCTATTCCTGATGTCTGTCCTATCTGGAGCCCAGTGTGATTTGGGAGTATAAATGTGTGTGCTCTGATTGTGGAGATAAGGTGAGGGGATGGAGCAGAATAAAAAAGAAATAAGAAATCTCAGAGATCTTCACAACTGTCAAAGAGCAAAGGGAGTTCAAAGGGAGTCTGGTACTTCAAATATCGTTCCTGCACAAATATGATACAGTAACATTTCAATTATAGACTCAACTTTTGCTTAGAAGTTTAATATTGGTTTTAGAATTTAATAAAAACTATGCCTATATCAGTGTCTGGGAGACACAGAAACTCATTTAGAAAGGGACAAACCATTTGGTAAATTATCTTACTTTACCCTAGATGATTTGTGTAGTCTGAGAGATATGAGGTACTGAGGATGAAATAGGTGACTCCTCTGATAGGACCGTAACACAGGTGTCCATCAACTCACTAAAGTGAGAAAGAGAACCCTAAGGGAGAGGGCCTGTGATGACACTTCTATTTTTATCTTAAAATTTAGATACACTTCACCTTAATGTCCATTTTCTTGGAAATTTTCTCCAGGAATTATAGAGCTGAAAGATCATGAATGATCACTTTGTCCAGGGTCCTCAAGATGCTGTATACTATCTGCCTATTATGCACCCACTACCACACTAGATATCAGAGTGTCTCAGTATAGTGGGGCTTCTGTTCCAGCTCCTTCAGAAAGCATCCCAAGTCCCAGACACAATGCCTAAGTCTTTGTCCTCACCTCTCTCATCTTTTATCATCTCAAGCACTGAGAATACAGGGTGGTAGGATATTTCACAGGAGAGGGAGAAACCACAGTCATATAACATTTACTAAAGAATATCCTTATAAATATGCCATTTTATCATGCTATTGCTATTAATCTCTTATTATGCCTAATAGGCAAATTAAATGTCACCATAAATTCGCATGTACACAAATAATGTATAGGTTAATATTATTTTAGTTTCGGGGCTCATAAGAGATCTTGTAACACATTTCCTGTGATTAATAGGCAACTCTTGTCTTTAACTTGGAAAGCCATGAGTTTGGTTTATGTGGACTTAATTTTACTAGCATATGTTACATGTGCTACATGAATTTTGGAGAGAAAGACGTTTCTGTTCATAAAATGTTTTTTAATAACCATCTCAGTTTTAAACAAAGTCTCTTAACCAAATGGCAAATAAGTTAGATAGTGTTTGATCATCAGGGTAACCAGGTAACCCTTTCTTGTGTTCCCTGACACCTGTAAACAGAGACCATTTCACATCTTTCTTGTTTGTACTCTGGACTCTTGTACCAGTTTATTTTACATAGAAAGTGAGCTGTGGTTAAAGTGCTTGCCTTGTAAATGCGAAGCCCTGGCTTGGATTCCTCAGCACCATATAAAGCCGGACATGGTGTTGCATGCCTGTAATCCCAGCACTCTGGAGGCTGAGGCAAGTGAGTTTTCCTGAGTCTACAGCCAACATGGGCTACACAGTGAGTTCAGGACCAGCTTGGGCTAAAAGTGAGACTCAGTATTAAAAAAAAAAAAAAAGTTTCTTCTTTTATCTCTACAATAGACCTCAGTATATTTTTATTTATGTCTTCCTGGACTCTGGTCTTTTGGCCTTTTAAAAATATGCAAATATATTTTTAAGACTCACAAGAACTTGTATTAATTAGGAAATGTTTTTGCAACCCTGGAGCTTATGCCCTGTAATAACAGTTGAGGAGAGATTATGCCTGATACAGTGAATAGTTTCTGATAAGTAAACTAAAATTTTTGAATTGCCTTATGAAGATTATTAAGCTAAGGAAGCTGCTTTTCAGCTTCTTAAACAGAAAAAAAAAATGTGAACCACTGTTTAGAGTGGATTTAAGATCACTGGTATTAAAGGACTTTTTTTGAAAGGAACCAATTCCAAAAGATTTAAAGAAACTCTTCCTTTCCTGATAAAAGCTATTGCTGTAAGCATTCTACAATTCTCTTTTCATGTACAAGCCAGTGTTTCTCAAAATGATGTGGAATTTCAGATATTACAAATGTATTTTAGTGGAATTATTTTGGTTTTAATGTTACCATAAAAAGATCTATACTGTTGCTAAATCCTTGCATTATATTTTGAGATTTTTACATTTATTCAATAGATGGTGTGGAAGTAAGATGTTTTTCATGACTTGTGGTTTAGACTTTGATTTCCATAGAGGTTGTCACATGTTTAGTTTTGATTTTCAACATAAATGCCATTTTTCATTTTTTTATTCAGGATAATTTATGATTTCTTTCTAGTTTTGTAGAAATTCTTTAAACGATATTCTTAAATATTAAATAATAAGCTATGTGTGTTTGTCATTTGTATGCTTAATTTAATCCTCTCTATTTAAACTGTTTACTGGTTAAAATACTAATTTGGGAAAAGAAAAAGAAGCACTTTCCTCTAAGTTTTCTCTTTTGTGATTTGTATGATCTTAAATGATTTATACCTATTTGAGGTCGTAGAGGTATTTCTATATATGTTCTAAACCAAACATATACTCTTCATGGAATGTTTTCGATTTTAAACTTATTTTGAAAGGACAAATGCCTTTCTTTTGGAATTTGAAATTGAATTCAGCAATATTATTAATAAATGTGGATCCTATAATTCATCTCCAGTCTAGACCAGATTTTCTTAATGTTGCCTTGTTCAACCTTTTCAAGTTTTGGACTTCAAGGTAGATATCATCATCTGTTTTTACCTGTGCAAGAGGAATTGCAGGATTAGAGGTCACACTTTCCTTTTTTGACTATTATCTCATAAATATTCAAGTTTTTGACTCCATTTGCATCCAAATAAAGTAAGGCATCAACAGGACAATACTTTCCTTGTATAATTTACATGACGTTGCGGTGCTGCTCCTCTCTTCTCTGTTTTGTACAACTCCCCCATTTCTATTTCACAAATAACTTATTTTTATATCCTCTTTGAGCGATCACAGGGCTTCTCTAACTTAGACATATGTGATATTTATGTAGGAGTCTTATTGAAATGAAAATTTGAGTCACTAGGTCTGAAGTGACCCTGAGTAGTAGTGCATTCTTCATTTCCAACTAACCACAAAGAGATTCCAATCCTGTGAGTATCATTTACTACACTTCTAGTACTAGGCTTCTTGGAAAGTACCTGCTTTCTTTTGAAAACAAACTCCCTGCTATCTTTTGTACCATTATTTGAATTAACTTTCTAGCTTTCATTCTCCTGAGGAAAGTGATTCAGTATCCATGCCTGTGTGTGCATGTGAGTGCTTTCCTCTTGGCCCTCTAAATCTCTCCTTAAATATGGATATTCTAATTAATGGAGTTTTATGTACTTTTAACAATTTGAAAAGTCTCAAAATCAGTAAAACATCTTCTCCTACTTCTAGGTTATATGTGACTCTGGGATGAGGAAAGGACAAGTCACTTTTGTTTGTAGAGAACAAAAGGCAACTGACATAATTTAGTTTATAAAGACAAATATGGAGTATCATAAAGGAAGAAAACCACCAAGGGAATCTACACTAGACAGGGCATGTGGAGAGGCAAATCCGATATGAATTTGAATTTTGGAAACAAATAAGCATCCAAAAACAGTTGATTGGTCATTGTATCTGGAGACACTGAGTAGATTTAATGTTTCGAAAAGCTAATAGACGTGGTCAGCTCTGATCTACAAAGGGACTGAATGGCCTTGCTCACAGAATCACTTCTAGGGAAACTTTTAAACTTTCTAATGAAATAAATATCTATACCCACACGTACAGTAATTTGAAACAAAGGAGGCAGAGGTAATGAATTAATGAGATAGAAATTGACTTGAATGCAAGCATCTTAAGTATACGGAAGCTCACAATAGCTCTCCATCTGAAATATAGCTGAAGTGAAATGACTTCTCAAAAATATGAAGGACTTGCTATGATAAGTCATTTATTTTTCATGGACTGTTGGTGCCAAACATAAATATTGAGATCATCTCGACCTACCCGGGGCCTTTGTACTCTATGCCTATGTATGAGTTCCTATCAGAGGCCTGGGGATTTGCCAAGCCTCATATAAAACGGCAATGACTTTTAAGGCCACCCAGGCCATTCCATCTACTGAAAAAAAAAAAATGAAATTAGGCTTCTTTTTATAGGTTTGAAGCCACCTAAATTTGACCTCCATCTAGCACATCTTTATCCATCAAAATTATCAATACTATGAGTTAGGGGTAGAGACTTTAAAGTCAGTCACCAGAACATATAATTTGTAAGGTCTTTTATCAAGGTTTCTCAGATAAATTGGTTTTGCAAATGCATTTAGAGAGAAATAATTAACTTTGAGGGTCACAATGAGAAGAGAATATGTATGCATGCAATAGAAGAGTTTTTTTTTTTTTTCCCTTGTCATCTACTTCTTCAGCTTTCGGTTCACTTGTTACATGCCTAGAGAAAGTGTCTTTTATATGGCAGAGAGACAGATATTCTGTTAAACTAATTAATCCATTATATTCTGAGAATTTGAAATATTAGCTAAGTAAATACAATTAGTTACACAGGTGTTTCACAGCATGAGGTATGAAGCTAGTTATGTCTCATCTGCTGGGTCATAGAGACCTCAAGATGCTATCTTTCTTATAAAGTCTCCCACAAAGAGAAATTAGACAAGAAGGAAGTTTCTTAGAAAACACAGGAGTTTGAAGAACTAGAGACATAGGAAGGTTATTTCCATATGAACTTGGTGGGAAAATAAATACTTTGCACTTGTGACTCTGGGTAGCCTGTGAAGGTATGAGCAGATAATAAAAGGTTTATGACTGGTTTGTATGGAGTAATGTTTTCATACTTAATAGTCATAATTAAAGTTTTATGCTCTGTTTAACAGAAGTGACATCACATTTGGGCTTTTTCTCCAGATGGACCATTGGGAACCACCAATGCCAACTACCTTGAAAGGCCATCTTTCCTAATTTTGAGGGATTTCAGCACAGGAAAAGTAAACAAATGTGTATTCTTCTTTTCTTTTTTCTAATAAATACAGCCCAGGAACGAATAAAAATCATAGTACTATACTTGTGGCATTACTTTCTCTAATAACTTAAGACTGTCAAAGTATAGAAGGTTATTTTAGGTTCCCAATATGTTACATTTTGTTGTGCTTGCTGTGAAGTTGGCTAAATATTTTCTTGTGCATTTTGTTATGTGCGAATGCTAAATTTTATTATCTCGTCCCTGATAACATACATTTTTGAAACAATTGTATGTATTTTTAACAATATTTTGCATAAACAGAAGTCTGCTTAATATTCTGAATGATTTAAAAATATTTTGGGGAAACTTTTTATCCCTATGTTCAATCCGACATAGAAGCTAATGTCCTGCCCTCCCCAAAACAGACAGAAGATTTGTAGAATCACCCTACATCTGTAATATCAAATGATGTCTTGAGCTTAACCATTTCGTAAGTAGTAGTAAAAGCAACATGAGTAGTCCAGACTATAAAAATAAGTCCCAATTTAAAGTAGATGACACAGATCTCAGCACATAATCAACTTTTGTCATTGTATAGATATCCATAATGAAAAACAATTTTCAGATATTTTATTAGTGGGAGAGTCAATGTTAGAAAAACTCCAGCTTTCCAAGGTTTGAGAATATAATTTATCATAATAAATGTTACCTTTATTGATTTATTGTATATACCAATCACTAAATGAAGCTCATTCCACAGATCTTAATGTATATTTTCTTAATAAAATTAACAGAAAATCAAAAATGCTCTTAAAATTAATGAAATATATTTATGAGGGAGAACACTGAAACTTAAGAAAACCAAATAACCTAAAACAAATCTGAATAGGAATAGTTGAAACATCTGACCCCCAGTTTTCTGTTTCACTTGGTAAATGTAGTATATATTATTTTTATTTTACTCAGATTACCTTCCATTTATCTGTTTTACAACATCTGACTATGACAGTCACACTTCCTGAGCTAGGTGCTGATGTACCTAATTCAGTTTATATCATCTTATTTATTTTTCTTATCCAATCTGGTATAACACACTCCCAAATTTAGTGAATTGCAGGTATAAGAGGCTCATTACCTCTCATAATTTTGCTAGATGCTTAAACTAAACTGTGCAGTCCTTCTCTGTGCAGTTAGCTACAATTGCAGTCATCTAGATGCACAAGTAAGCTGAAGTGTCACAGACATACTGCTTCGTGTCTGATACTTCAGCACAGGTGCCTGAAAAGAAAGACAGCATTGACTCAGCATAGTGTTTGGCCTTCTCTCTCTCCCCTCCCTTTCTTCTCTCTCTCTGTCTCTGCCGCTGTCTCTGCCTCTGTCTCTCTCTCTCTCTCTCTCTTTGCCTTTCTATCTCTCTCTCCCTCTCATCCACCCCCAGCACCCTCCTAGAGTGTCCCTGTGTGTCTCTTCTGCAGGTCAACCTAGAAACTTCCTGTCGTAGGGATCCATCTTAAGTGATCGTGATAATTTCCTGTAGCCTCTCTATTGGGATAAATAAACTTCTTTCACATGGTTTCTCCTTAACTCTAAACACTTAAATGGAGAAAGTAATAAAAATATTACAAAACATAATTCAAAGAGGACTTGAAAATGTCTTTCAGATCCCTCCTTTCCAACTACCTAAAGTAATTAGTTTAGGAGGCAAATGGAGATTCAACTGATAGAAAAACCTTAAGGCAGTGGGAAATTTAGCAAAAGAAGATTATTTCCCACTGGATATAATAAGAAAAATTGTAGTTGTGCTCCAGTAATCACACTGACACCTTGAGAAGACTCAAACTTTGAGAGAATTATCACATCAGGAAAAGAAGGGAACAGGGTAGCAATATCTCTCTGAATACAATAATAGGGATGTAGAACACAAATTTTAGATTTTGAGAACTGTGCATTCTGAAGTGTGACAAAATGCTGCCACTGTAATATGAGAGCAGCCAGAAACATTAAAAAAAGCACTTTTGCTTTATTTCAACAGGATTTTATTTACAAAAACAGGATATAGATCTTATATGGGCTGTAGGCTGCAGCTTTTGGACTCTTGGCTTAAGGCATTGGAAGAACTACGAATTATAAATAGGTGATGGGCGGTCCAGGACATAGCTCAGTTGATACAGCTCTCCCCTGGCTCTAAGTTCAAGCTCTGGTTCCGAAACCACACAAAAGACCAGAAAAAAAAAGAGACCAAATAAAAGCACAGGGTGTAGAAAAGCAGTAGGGAATAAGAAGAAAAATCTCAATCCCTGGGTATCATAATAAGGTACTAAGTTGACACCAGTCTGGGAAAACAAGTAGAAATTGCTTTTGGGAAAAAAATTCTAATGTATAACCAAGGTTAGAACCACTGACCTGAAGGAAAGATCAGACCAGACAGGAAAACATTAAAAGAAAGAGGATTTAAACAAAGAACAATGAAAAAAGGACTTTGTTCCAAGAATACCAAGAATAATACATTTTGAGACAGATGGAATGTAATAATAATGTTAAGAACTAATATGCATTTATTATGAGCTGACAGTATTATATCTTGCTTTCAATGCATAGATTTATGTGATGTTTCTAAGTACTGTTTAGGTCAGCACTTTCAGTCTTCCTTTCTCAAAGAGATGACTAAACCAAGACTCGGCAGGATGAGTAATTCACCAAAGATCATGGAACACAGTAGCACAAGGAATGAATGTCTAGCTTTGTTGCACTATGTAAGCAACGGAAAAAAAACAAAAGAAAAATATTCATGGTGTATTGGTAGACACATGCGAAGGATATTATATGAAGAATATTTTCAGTGTCGGAAAGAAAAAGCCAAAAAATAATGTGTGCAAACAAAGGGAACAGGAATGTGAGTAAACAGAAATAGTATCCTGGGCAACATTATATATCCAGCATTTCTATTAAGTATGTGAAAGTATGCTTATGAGATAAGAGACATTAATATGTAAATTTTCTCTACATGTTGAAATCACAAGGCTATATATTAGAAATCAAATATAGAAATAACATATGGCATATGAAATGGGGTCCTGGCGATAGATGTGATGATATCTATAACCAAAATGACAGACTTTGCCTTGATTTTTTAAAAAAGCCATTTCATTTCTTTTTACAGAGGAAATAAGAGAGTGGCATAATCACAGGTTGATACATAGATTTATTAGTAGAAAAGTCCTGTATTCCCACATGAGGGCTTCTGATTTTCCTACACATCAACTATACAAGTAAGACCATTTGCTAAGATGGATCATTTTTCTAAGACTAGAGATGAGCGCAACAGCAAAAATGCAAAAAGGATGTTTGCCAGTATTGGGTCGTGAAGTCAGTGAGAAAACTGCAAAACTGCCCAGCAAGATACAGACGCTGTTGCTTTAGTTATGACTATCCCAGCTCTGTTTGTTAGGTGATGGGAATCTCTTCTTGGTGAACACGTTTGTTTAGCTAGAGGCTCAGAGAAGGCGCATTTGGAGCATGGATTTTGCCAAAGTAGTGTTTTGGAATGAATGGAGTACCTTTACTCTAGCCAGATAATGATGCAAATTGTATTATTAAATTTACTTAAAAACAATTAGGAATCACAGAGTTCTATCATGTGTTTTAAATCTCACTAGGCACTTAGGCGGCGCTAAGTATCACTTGCTAATAATCCTAAATAGTCATATTCAAATGCAGGCCTTTCAGAGCCTGTGTTATTAGGTCATTACTATTTTGCCTACTAACTTTTTTATCAAAAATTATAAAATAAATCTTAAAAATCCATTTTAAATAAATAGAAACAACATATACAACAAAGAACTAATATATTTTTAAGAATTAATTTAAAATAGCACTTTTTAAAATACAAAAATTATTCCCTCTCTTTACCAGGCACGATGGTTTCAAGCTACTTCCATTTGCCTACAATCACATACACACGCCATGTAAACACAGATCTGTTGCTCTATTGATAGACATTTTGGCATCTTCCGTGATTTAGCTGCGGAAGCAGTCGTGCTGCTACACACTCATGTGTGAGTCATTGTTATAGCATGCTTTTGACATTTCAGATAGATATCCGGAAGGAAGAGATATGGTGGGTCAAGTTAGGACATCTACTCTTAGTTTTTTGAGAAATCTCTAGACTGCCTTCCACAGAAGGTTACACCACTCTGCATGGAGTTGGCCTCCGAGGATTAAATATCACAGGCTTTCTCTCAATGAGAGGCTCAGAGTACAGAATGCAAAGTAAAACAGAGGAAATATTGGGAGTCAGGGAAGATGATGGAGGAAGTGGGAGGTTAAGAAAGGGGACAGGGAAGGGAATATTTGCATGCACAAAAATCTCAGTTTTAAAGTAACCATTGTATATAACATGTACATACTAATAAACACGGGTAAACATAAAATATAAAAAATACAAAAATCTTCTCTCATGGAGCTATGAAATTTTCTTTGATACCCAAGGGAACTAATAATTTCAAATAGCTATCACAATATTTGAAATTATTTCTAAAATGTATGAAGATAGAGAATAGAATTTTTTATAATATAAATAAAATAAACATGTTTTTATAATTTATAATTTCTGTTCTCTGAAATAAGACTGAAAGAATTGATTCAAATATGTGAATTGACACAAGATGGACTATATATATAATTTAAATCATGAGGCATACTTTTTGCTTTTAAAAATTAATATCAAACATCTCAGTAGGCTTATTAATATACTTATCATAGATTCATGAGATACAGAAAAGAGTTATAAAATGTTTAGGTTTTACTTAGGTCTTTGTTATTTAAGTTATGCTTTAAATATTTTTCTGTGACTTTTTTATAACATAAAGAGAAAAGTATTTCTTCTTTGTCCCCTTTCAATTTTACAGGAAACCAAAAATACAGATATGAAACTTGTCATGTACCATTTAATTAGAAAGAAAAGAAAAATTCAGAGGGAGGTGAGAAGGAAGGATGGCCAGAGAGGACTCACAGTAATAGCAGTTAATCCAGGAGGGGTGTTCTAGTGAAAGAAATTTCTAAAACACCTTTCTGTCACAAAAACTGGTGGAGCTACTAACGTTCTTGCACCCCTAATTGAATTACATCGATGTCAGCTGTGAAACTCCATGAAACTGTTTGAATAACTGAGCCTCAAAGAGGAAACTAAAAAGAGACATATTCTGGGAGCTGAACTTCTGTGGAGTTGCTCGTCTTCAGTTTTCAAACCTCATGGACAGATATCTTGGCAAATATAACTTAAATTAAAATAGTGCTGATGTCTGAGTAATATGAAGACCATGTGTGACTGACAGACTGACACAGCACTGGGTCTTTGATGAGAAACATACCACTCTGGACTTCGTGCAGGTGTTGTTGTGTCTTCAACGTCTATTTCTGTAGACTGAATTAAAGGAAAAAGAAGAATGTCTTACTGGTATAATTTTGATAATTTTTGGTTTATTAATTTCACATTTACATTTAGAATCAATTTAAACTAAGACTATAGTTTAAATATCTTTGGCAATCTTTCATGTGAGTAAAAAAAAAAAAAAAACTTACTTTTCTTCCAGGGGTTATTTTATCCTTTGAAACGTTATTTGTATCCAAAATGCTATTACATATATGACGTGTGTGTCTCATTGAATATAATACATAATAGAGAAATAAAATAATTTAATGTGAGAAAAACAAACGGACTAAAATTTTAGCACAATAATTGCTGAGATGAATTAAGCCCTGTATGATGTTAAGAAAAATATGAGGGTGCTTAATCTAGCTGTCAAAATTATGGCATGCCTCCAAAGAGAAACTGAAGTACTGTAAACATTCTAGTAAGACTGGAGCCTGAGTCTTCAGGTAGAAGTCTGAGATTTCAGTTTAACGTTGGGTAGTTGAGAAACAATCTTTGAAAGTTAAATCAGGGCTGGTCTATGAATGTGCTTATATGCACAGCAAAGAATTTGGACTATTTCCTGGATTTTGTGGAGAATCTCAACGTTTTTGGCATAGAAAACATGGTGTTTAAGCTTGTATTTTAGGTTTATTTATGCATTAGACATTTCAAATACATTTCTGAAAACCTAAAACTGGGGGCATAGCGCAGAGATTAGCGGGATTGCCTGACTAGAACAAGACCTGTGTCCAATTGCACAGCGCAATATAAGCATGCATGGTGGCACACATCTGTAATCCCAGTTCCCAGAAGGCTGAGGCAGGAGGATTGCTATAAGTTAGAAGACAAACTGGGCTACTTAATGAGTTCAGTACCAATCTGCACTATAAAGTGAAACCCTGTTTCAAATAAAATAAATAAAAAATAAATAAAATACCTAACATTGGAATGAGGTTAAGTAGGAATAGACACAATTTTGATATGTCAAGACACAAGGACACTGTAGAACCAACTGATTTCACCTGAAATTAGAATGAAAAGATGGCTGTGCAGGAGGTTAGTCAGCATCCTGATAGAAAACAGGCAGACATTGGTGGTCCAAGATAATTTTGCTTGCATGAAGATAAGTACATTTGCAGGGAGAATTTAGAAAGCTCTACATTTTTATTTAGACCATTAATTGTGCACTATGAGTATGCTTAATACTGGAACATGACCTCCTGACTAGACAGTACAGAGCCTTTGTAAGCCACTCTAGAGAAGGCACAGAGATGGTGTTTGGATCTACAAGTATTACTATCAACTATGACACAAGGCCATTTTTCCTTGAATGTCTGACTCCAGTTCTTTCCTTCTTCACCAGTCACTTGAGTAAATAGGCATATATGTTTATTTGAAGAGAAACTGTATGAGTAACCATGGTGAGTTTTTGACACAAGGATACAGAGTCCCTCCCTCTGCAGGTCTGGTTATGAATACCAAAATATACTGTCACTTCTGCTATGAAAAGGCCGTTGTTACTATGGCTTCTCCCCATCCACCAAAAAAGAAAAAAATTCCACGTCCTAAAAGAGAACCTATAAGTTAATTCATTGTTTATATCACCTTAAACTTTAGTTAATCTGAAGCAGAATCCCCCTATCCACTTTTACAAAGCACTTGTCTGGCTCTGACTAGGCAATACCAGACAACTTTTGCAACTCTTTTTAATGCATAATCTCTTTTTCTTTCATCAAGTTTAATTCTTTATTAAGTAACACTGACATGTCACACCTAGTCTGAGGAGCTAGCAGAGATGGTGAAGACGGTTTCTGAATGGCAAGGAGACACGTTGCTCTGAATAACAGCGCACAGCAAAGTTCCCCCTGGAAGAAATTGTAAAGCTTATTGGCAAAGACCAGAGAACCTATGCATTCCAAAGTGTTCACCAATCAGCAGAGATGTCATACTCAGGAGCAGTCATTCATAATTCTTCTCTTCATGTCTTTATGTCATGTTTCTCATAAAACCTAGATAGAATTTGTCAAGGAAAGGAAAAAAAAGAATTTAGTTTGAATTCTTGGGCAGTCTTTTCAATGTTTAAGGGGTAGATCATCAGAAGATGTGCATACTCTCCAGAAAAAGCCTGCCATAATATTGCTGCAATGTTAATGTTATAGACATTAAAAATATGGCCTCACAAATATATGATTATATAATTTGGAACACAGCTTCTGAAACGATTTGCCCATTAAGGTCTTCAAGCTGGTGATGGGAGAGGTCTCACAGCCCTTACGTGTGACCAGATTCAGAAAGCAAATGGATAGAAAGAATAACTGAAAAAATGAAAGATTAAAACTCATTTGATAGAACCTTCTTAAAAAAAGATAGATTTTGTTTTGCTTGACATACAGATTTAATTGATAAGTATCATAACAAAAAGCAATAGTAATAACAGAAGATAGGATATAAATTCATTATCTTGTGATGTGTATCTCAGTAAAAGAAAAATAATCCTGCTTCATTTTAAGACAAATTAGTTTTCAAATAAGATTTTGCCACTTTTTCATTAAAATTAAGTTTGATTTACAGAACAAGCATAAAAATTAGCTAATTTTATTTATTAAATTAGGATACATACTTTCATAAATATTCTAAATTTCATTTTTTTCTGTAGTTATATCATTGTATGTTATTAAAGTCTTTCTCTCTCTCTCTCTCTCTCTCTCTCTCTCTCTCTCTCTCTCTATATATATATATATATATATATATATATATAGTTTATCACAGTTGTGGAACATGGTGTCCTTTTCACCTGACCTTGGGTTTAATACCAAATTAAGTATAAAAATCTTTAAATATGTATTTTCACAATAAGAAATTAAATGTTTTTTTAATTTTATTCCAGACAAGTTTTTTGAAAAATAGATTATTTCAGTATATTTATAAAAATCTATCCAAGGAATAATATAATTTAATAGGAATGAACATAAAATAACAGTAAACTAATGCCACTATATTTTCCCACAGTTATATTTATGACTCAGTTAATAAAAAAGAAACATCTTCCAGAAAACATTTTACACTCTAGTGTCTTTAGTTTGTACAATGAACGAACATTCCTGCCATTTCACTACCTCCTAAACCCAGAAAGCTTCATGGGAGGGTCACAGATGAGAAGGACTGGGGGAGCTTTGTCTTGTTCTGGCTCATGATGCAGGGAAGTCTGTCTTAGCAAGCACGTGCAAACATATTCTGTCCTTTGTATCCATCTTTATTTCTACTCCAAGTCTAGCCCAAGGAATACTTTTTTCCCCCACAGATTTTTTAAAAAGTCACATCAGAAAAATTCTATGCATCTAATAATTTTAAATTCAGAAAGACACCAGAAATTCTGTTTGCAGATTTTCTTCATAATAGAGTAATAGGATGCAGAATTATCATCCTAATAGAATACCAGAAAAAGAAAAAAAATGTAATTTATCAAAGTTTTGGGTGAAAAAAATAGTGCGTGTGGGCATGCATGTGTGTGTTTGTGTGCATTTGTGAAAAAAAATGACAAAACTTTAGTGAAAAACTACCAGAAAATCAACAGAACAAAAGCTTTCTAAAAATAATAAGAGGTAGAACATATTTATATCCCTAATGCCCAGATGAGAAGACTTCATAATATATGAAAGAGTGGGAGGAGTCTCCAGGAGGATGTAGCTTAATTTGTGACCAGATTTAAGTTAAAAACTTCTCTGATTGATTAATGACTTCAAGATGAGACTTGAAAGAATCTAGCTGATCATTTAAACCTTAAATGCATCAGTAAAAAAAAAAATCAATTGCTTTTAAAAGGCATATACCCAAATTTAACACACATACGTAAATTTAAAAAGTCTTCTGTCTAGTGAGAAAATATCCAAACATTTCAGAAAAAAAGAAAATTTATCCCTTAACTAGGATTTTCCTTCTCACCTAATCAATAAAAAAGACTCAGAAATGAAAACTTATGAAATAGTAATGAGGACTTTAACAGATACTATAGTATGTTCCATATACTTAAATATGTAGAGCATAAGCTTAGTTATGAAGACACAGAACAAAAAAGACACAAAACTATCTGTATAGTTGATTCTACAAACTAAGCAAATTTACCCTGGAGGAATAGCACAACAGCTAAAGTTCTTGTCTTGTAGGCACAAGCCCATGAGTTCAATTCTACAGCACAGCATAAACTAGTGATGCAGGCCTGTAATCCCAGCACTTAGGAGGCTGAGACAGCAGGTGTGTTGTGATTCCAAGGCTATCCTGGGCTACATAGTTAGTTCAGGACCTGGGCTAAAGTGAGATACCCTGTTTCCAGAAGAAAGAAAGAAAGAAAGAAAGAAAGAAAGAAAGAAAGAAAGAAAGAAAGGATGAGAAAGAAAGAGAGAGAAAGAGAAAGAAGATAAAAGAAAGATTTAAAATAAATTGAATTATTTCATTATTTCATACACACTGAGTAATAAAACAACACAGTTGTATATGCAATAAGGAAAGAAAATGTACAGTTTTATGTATTCCATGGTCAAAGAAATAATAAGGGAAGCTAGAAGATATTTTGTTTGAATGATAATGAAAATTCAACATGTTAATGTTTGTGAACTGCAATAAAAGTTCTAATTATCAAAAATGATTTAATTTTATACTTATACTGTTAAAATATTTCCAATTCATTATTTAAATTTTTATGATAAGAAAGTAGAAAAAAATAATTCAAATTTAAGCAATCATAAAGAGATACACAATAAAAACAACAAATAAAATTAAAATAAATGGAGACAAATTTCATTGGAATTAATAAAAGTGATACACTCTAGTCAGAAAAGAGCTATTTTGGGGACAAATTCTTCAGAAGGCTCCACGTTTTTTATGTCTCCTGAGGAAAAGCATTAAAAGACTTTGTTTCAGATTCTTTTGAAAGGATCTTTGTATGAGTCCTGAAAATTAGAAATGATGCCTTTTTCCAGAGTAAGAGCAAAAACCTATTTGATGCTAACGTATATGAGTACTGTCCACCACCTCCATGAGGAGAGACTCAGCACTTTGCAGCTGTGATACCTGCTCACTTTACATATAGCATCCACTTTAGCTATTTAGTGTTTCCCGAATTGGACCTAGAGGAACAGTTCACTTGGGGAGATCATGAAGCACATGTTATCTCAAAAGAATAAAGAGCTCTTTCTCAGATGGAGGGGTTTCTTTCCTTCTACTAGCATTTATAAAGCTGGCAAACTAGCCAATATCAATAAGGAAAATAATGTATCTCAATGGATCATATAAAACAGAAATAGTACAAGGTAAGATGAAAAATGGCAAACATTTAGCAATTGAAGTGAAGTGGACTAATTTACTCAAAAAAGCAAAAATAGGAAAAGTTCACTAGAAAAAATAGAATATATATATATATATATATATATATATATATATATATAATTTCCTATTCAATATTTATTAAATAATATGAATCATTAGATAATTTTTTTCAATAAAAATATCCAGGACTATCAATAAAACTGGCTATCTAGTTCAGAAAAATAAATCTAGACACACAACGGTAACCATGCGCCAAAATTAAATCAAAATGGATCAACAAATTAAACATTAATACTGAAACACTGAACCTCCTAGTAGACAAATCAGGTGTATATCTAAAAGATATAGGTATGGTCAAGGACTTTCTTAATAAGACATCAAAGGAAAAATAAATAGCTCCCAAAATTAACAAATGGAATTATGTCTAATTAAAAAAAGATTCTGCATGGCAAAAGAAATTGTCAACAGTGTAAAAAGAGAACCAACTGAATTGGAAAAAAATATTCACCACCAATATCTCAGATGCGAAGCTGATAACCAGAAAATATAGAGAACTGAAAAAAGCAAGTCTTTCAAAATCAAAAATTGGAATAAAAAAATGGACAAAGGGAATGAATAAGCAGTTCTCAGCTGAAGAAGTTCAAATGGCTAATAAATACATAAAAAGATGTTCAACTTCCTTAGCCATTATAGAAATGCAAATCAAAACATCACTAAGATACCATCTAACTCCACAGAGAATGGTGTATATCAAGAACACAAATGGTAATCAGTGATGGCGAGCCTGTGGGGTAAAGGAACTGTCCTGCACTGAGGCTGGGAATGTAAACTAGCACAACCACCAAGGAAAGCAATATGGAAATGTCTCAAAAGACTGGAAATAAAAATCCCCTTCAATCCAGTGATACATCTTCTGGGAACTTCCCCAAAAGAGTTGAAAACAAAATATAGCAGAGATACATGCATACCCTGTTCATAGCACCAGAACTAACAATAGTTAACATGGGAAAGACACCAAAATACCCATCAACTGGCCAATGGATGCATAAATTGTGGTATTTATAGACAAAGGAATACTACTCATCCATGAGACAGATGAGACAGATAGTTTAGAGGCTTTTCTAGGTAAATAATTGCAAATTGAGAATATCATGGTGAGTGAAGTGAGTCAGAATGAGATGGTTAAATATTGAATGCTTTCCCTAATATAAGAAACAAAGATCACGATTTTTTTCCATAGAACTAATAATGGGAAATTGGAGAAGAAAGGGGTATTTGGAAGGTTGAAAAGGGAGAGGGGAAGGATTTGTAATTTTGACATGATATGCATATGCATAAAATAGTCAAGTTCAATGTAAACATTATGTATTGTGTCTATAAATATCAATGAAATAGGAAAAAAAAAGAAAACATAAGGGTTAGGTTGAACCCTTGGCCAAAAGTGTCCACAGAATAGGCATCAATAAGTGCATGCAATGGCTACGCAATAAAAATTGTTGGCACATGGGAAACTTTTGAGAATACATTCTGTTATATGCCATAAAACAAGTCTCTGAAAGTGAAAAAATAAAGTGTTGAGGTCATATTGAGTGGTTTCCCAATCATAATACAAGAAAGTAGAAGTTAGTTAGATGAAAATCCTTGAAATTATACCAGTACATAGAAACTAAACTGACCCTCAAAAACCAGTAAGTCAAGGAAGATATCAAGAGAAATTAAAAAGAAAGTTCCTGAAATGAAGAGAAATTCAAATCACAAAATACCAAAACCTATGAGATACATCAGAGTACAAAGAAAGAAGTTTGTTGCATTCAATACCTACATTAAAAAAAAAATCCACCTAGAATCACAAAGATTTCAAATATATAACACTGCTGCAATTTAAAGAACTAGTAAACAAGAATAAATTGAATCCAGGATTGCTATAGGCGAAAAACAATAAAGATTACATCAGAAAAAAAGAAGAGAGACCAAATAAAGTAATACTGAATACCGTTGAGATGAACAGTGCCCACTTGAATAGACCAATAATGATTTATGGTATTGAATTGTTTATTAAAAGTCCCCCATATAAACCCAGGAATAAATAGTTTCACCCTTGAGCTCACCGGACTTGCACAGAAGAACTTTTACCAATTTTCCTTATTTATTTCAAGCAATAGAAGACAAGGAATTTTCCTAAGCACACTCTACAATGGTACTGTTAGCCAGATACCAAAGTCAGAAAAAGGACAAAGATTCAAAGAAAAAAAAAAAACCGAAACAAAACAACAACAACAACAAAATGAAACAAAAAACCTACCGTGCACTATAAGCAAACTAAATCCACCAGTGCATCGATGAGATTATACACATGATAAAGTGGCATTCATCTCAGAAATGTAATGATGTTTCAACACACACAAATCAATAATTGCAATACCCTAAATAAAGACATTGAAGGAAAAACTCTAATGCTTTCAATGAATGCAGAAGAGATATGTATTAAAAGTTAACAGCACTTCATGATAAAGCTCTAATTAGGTACAGAATGAAGGTAATTCAATACAGTGCAAGTCATTTATAGTAAATCAACTCTCAATTTATTGAAAGGAGTCATAGCTGAAAGCTTTATCTTTTAGATCTAATTTTTTTAAAGATGCTAAATTTGAGCATTTTCATTTTGCACAGGACTGAAAGTTCTTGCCAGAGCAAACAAGCAAGAGAGAAATAAATTAGATTGGAATTTGAAGAGAATAATTCAAATTGTGGGTATTTGCAGATGTTATGGTCTTATATACATAAAACACTAAAGATGCTACCAACAAATTGTTAGAAATATCACACAAATTTGTAAAGTTGCATATTATATTAACGTATAAAAATCAGCAGTTACATAATACCAAAAGTGAATTGCCTTAACTAATTTTTTAAAGAAATGTCATTTGCTGTAGCTACTTGAAATAAAATAAATAAGCACATACTTAAACAAAGAAGTGAAACAGGGGGTAGGGCAGGGAGGGTTTGGAGGAGTGGGTAGGGGGAGGAACAAAAGGAGAGTGTAAAAGTCCTTGTCACCGTGACAAGATACATAGGTGCACAAAATCCTAAACTTCATTGTAAACCTTAAATTTTGCACTTATACATATCAATAAAATGGGGGGAAAAAGAAAAATAAAAAACAAAAAGAAAACCCAAAGATGTAAAATATCCTTAAAGTCAAATCTATAAAACACTGATGAAAGTACATCAAGCAGACACAATATTAATGACATCCTTTGCATATGAATTAGAAGAATCAATATTCTTAAAATGTCCCTACCACCCAACATGATCTACATGTTCAGTGTGATTTCTTTTGTAATATCAGTTTTATTTTTTTGTAAACAAGAAAGCAATCTCACATTCTGAAACACATCCCGAAAAACTTGAATAATCCATCAAACCCTGAGCAAGAAGAAGGCAGGGGGAATTAAAATGTGACCTCAAACTATGTTACAGAGCTATCTCAATCCAAACACCACATTATTGTCATAAAAATAGATACATAACCAACAAAAGCCTCCAATCTATCTGTCTTTATTGGTGCATGATATTCCATTGTATATAAATGCCACAATTTGTGTATCCATTGGTCTGTGGATGGATATTTGGGTGTTTCCACATTTTAGCTATTGTTAGTTGGGCTGCTATGAACATGGATATACATGCGTCTCTGTTATGTGTAACCTTGCCAAGGCATATATGTGCACAATATGCTCAAGATTACTGTAAACTTCAAATTTTACACTTATGCATATCAATAAAATGGGGGAAAATAGACACATAGGCTAATGGAGAAAAATAAGGCACAGAAACAAACATACGAGTTTTCAAAGAAACCAGTCAGAGTGGAGAGAAACCCCACGGGATGGTGGATGTCGGTTGCTTAGTATTTATCTGATAAGGAGAATATATCCAGGAAATAGACAACAGAACAAGCAACAACACCAAAATAAATGAGGAAATCAGAAAACGGTAAGAGACTGAAATAGATGATTCCTAAAAGTAGACACATACATGAATGATAAATATACAAACGTGTTCTCTCTCGCTAATTACCAGGAACTGCAAATCAAAGCCACAATAGAACGTCACTTTGTGGCAGCTGGGTGGCTATTATGAAGGCTGGTGAGACTTACGATGCTCAGAAAAGGGACCCTTCTCACATGTGGGTGGGAAAATGAGAGAAGAGAGTTGTCTTGGAAAAATACAGAAACAATGAAATAGAATTCTATTTTGTTTAAAAAGAGATTCATTTTCTGCTAAGATTGAAAATAAATGCATTTTTCCCTCATCACTTTTACTCAGTTTTGTCTGGAAGATCTCAGTAACACAATACAAGATAGCAAAAAAAAAAAAAAAAAAAAAAGAAAGAAAGAAAGAAAAAGAAAAATGTTTGTCCTACTTTTATGTTTAATCAGCTTTCTCAAATACAATGATTCCCTCAAAAAATATAATGGCATTGATTGTCCATTCGCCCAAACCCATGCTATGCTCCCAAGTTTCCAAATGGGCAGCTGGGAAGTGATTTATGACACAGTTCGGGCAGGCTAGGCTAGACTGTGCTACTGAAATACCTTAGCTCATTATTTCTTTGACTGAGAATGACAATGTTTTACTTCTTATTCAAACTCCATGTCCTTTATGAGCATTGAAGTCTATGATGAATGTGTATTTGCTCAAGATACCAACTCGATAACGCAGTATATATTTCAATATTGCTCCCAGGAAAAGAGTGAGCTCTGAAAGTGTGAAATCAGATCAAACCAAGAACCAGCAAATAACAGAGAGCTACTAATGTTTCCTGGTTCCAAACCAGTCACTGAGACTCATTCAAACATCAGAGCTATGATGTAACGTAATTACCCACATGAAAATCAATTTAGCAAGTCCATAAGTCTCAGTTCTCGAGTCAATAGGTAAAACATAGAATTTTAGGCTAGTTTAATAATTTTTAAATATTTCTTTCTGTTCTCAATTTATTCTATATTTATAAATAGCTCATGTTTATTAAAGAAAACTTCAATTTCTAACTGACACTTTAAATTCTGTAAAAGTGTATGATTTCCTATATTTAAGAAGCTAGAAACACATTCAGATAACTTAGTTGTTGTTAATGTTTTCAATTTTATTCATACATGTGTGTATATATATATATATATATATATATATATATATATGATTCAATTATATGTAAACATGTATATGACTATATGGTTAATATTAATAAAAATAGTATTTTCCCTTGATTTTTAAAATATTTATTTTCTCAATCTTTTTTTGTGAGACCACGCAGTCTGTACCTTTTGTGAGATGGTCTGCACCTTGCTATTTTCCCCAATCTTAATATCAGGATACTTTTAGCGCCTATGTGTATTCCAGACAAATATACACATTTCACTATAATAATTTTATCTTTATATCATACATATATGTGTACATTAATCAAAGCCTAGTTTATAAAGTGATTCATGAATCAATATGTCCTAACTCTGATGTTGCTGATGTAGCTGGCATCATATGTGACTAGTTCATTCAACAAATTATCTTCACGGCTAATTTAGTTTTGGCCAAGTTTACATACGCAAGGGAAAAACACATCGACCATATTAATCACGTCTCACTCAATGTATTCTGTATTTTTATATGCGTGGTTTTATGTAAATATGTGCTAAATTAACTATTAGAACTCAAAAGTTAATATTTTCATTAGTTTCAATTAATTTTCTATAAATACTAATGTGTGTGTGTGTGTGTGTGTGTCTCTGTGTGTGTGTGTGTGTGTGTGTGTGTGTGCCTCTATTCCTTTTCACCACACTATTTAGAAAAAAAGACTACACAAAAGAAGATTTTGGGACCCAATAGATGAAAGAGCTCATAAGAGGAGTAATTAAAAGACAAAATGAGATATAGTTCCTTGTTTGCCTTTATCAAATAATTTGGAAAAAATAGCTTATACAATTAAAATGAGCAAAGTAGACCTACAAAATTAAAGTATAAATTATGTTATAATTTTGTTCTGGGCAACTTGAAACAATATGTGAAGTTTTAATTATTTTTATAGCTTGCCCCAAACCTGAGAAAATTGCATGACATAAAGATAATTTTGTGGCTGAAAATGTCTTTCTTACTTTTTGGAGGAGACAGCATATATTTTTCAATTACATAATCCTGACACAGGGAGCTTTAAATATGCTTAAGTCTGCTGAAATAAAATTAAACTCATATGTAAATATTTGTATTAACATTTTAAAATTATAATGCCATAGAATATTAAAGAGACAGTTCTTCAATTGTGTTTGTCTTCTTTCTTTTCCTTTTAGCAATGTATATACACTGGCTTCTTAACTTCAAACTTAACTATTGTTGAAAACTAAAAAAAAAAACTGATTATTTTTTGATGTCACCTTATAAAGTCATAAAATCATAAATCTTACTCAATGCGTGAGGCAAAAATTTATAGGACAAGTAAGTATTTTCACAATTTAGGCAAATGACTTTGTGAAGTTGTATGATATTTTGAGATGACTAGATTAAATTTTCTTCAGTCATTTTTAGGATGTCTTATATTGGGGGACAATATAAGAAACAACATATCAAAAGTTATATACTTTTGCACATATACATATCAATAAAATGTGGAAAAAATCTATTCGAACGTTGTTTGAAGATAGTTATAATCTTTGACCTAAAACTTGTACGTGATCCAATAATGATTAGCACAGAGAATACTCACAGTCATTGCTGTTCAGTGAGAACTTCCGACTCATGTCCAATGGATGGTTCTATTTTCTGCTGAGACCTACACTTAATATGCTTCAGATGGCTTATTCGCTGTGAATTTACAATGTGTTAATTCTCTTCTGTGAAAATAAGATACTACAATCACACATACTCCCTGTTTTTCTTCCTTTCGTTGGCTTTCTTCTCTTTTTCACTTGTGATTTATGTTTAGTTTTCTTCTTGTAAATTTTATAATTTAAATAATTACAGATTTATATTTGAGTGAAGAATACAATGACCTTGTGGGTATATAAGGGTTAGTGTGTGCACTTATGCTTAAAGGATTTTCATTTTATGAAAACTTCAAATCAGATATTGAAGTTGTTTTACATCCTAAGATATTAGTAAGATACTCCCCATGAGTTTATAAAAATTGCAATGTCAATCAAGCTAACTACCCAATTACAAAAAAAAGAAGCTTTGAAAAGAAAAGTTGTCTTTCTTCTAATAGAATTTGAACATGTGCAGTTGATGACACTCTCCAGTGTATGTAACAAAGCCATAGTTTCTTTTCTTGCATTTCCAGTCAACGTGAAAGCCATGTTTCCACATGTGGAGGATAAGAAAATGGAGAATATCACTAAAGTATCTCAGCGTTTTCAATGAGAGTTGGAAATTAAAGCTTTTTAGCCTGGAGATAATCTTCAAATAAGTTTTTACCATTATGTTTTCCCAAATACCGATAGTATAGCCTGGGAGGAGGTACAAGTGAAATGCTATGTGGGATATCAGAAGCCACTTAGAAGAAATGACTGCTTTATTGAATAAATAAAATTGCTTAACCATTTTTCATTTTTCTCTAAATGATATATATATATATATATATATATATATATATATATATATATATATATATATATATCTTAAAGAGAATAAATATGAATCAGGGCCAAAAATTAACTCCAAGATCATATCAGACTAGACTCTAAAGTATCTATGAATGCTGTATTATTGCACTGGAATATACTTGGGACTTTACTTGCGTTGATCACAAACTAGAACAATGCGACTTGCTATAGAACATCCTTTCATTGTGTACAGCATAACCACTTTCTTTTTTTTTTTTTTTTTGCGATTGGTTCTGGCTCTTTAGTCCAGGCTGGACCCAGGATGGCTTCAGATAAATGGCAATTATCCCGCCTCAGCTTTCTGAGTGCTGGAAGCTGGAATTAAAGGCATGTGGCACCTGCCTGGCTCATAGAATGGAACCCAGGGCATTGCACTTGTTAGGCAAGCACTCTAACTGCTACACTGCACTCTAGCCCTAAACGTAACTCTTAATATATATGTTTTAATTATATACGCCTTCACTTTGTTTGATAGAAATTCTCCACAAAAATAGTGGCTACAGCAAGTTGGTGAATAAAAAAGATCATTACATTAAAGTAAATGTTGCTCACTTATTCTGATAAGTGTAGCAGTTTACCTTATTAATAATTCCATCCTGAATGTTTTTTATGTGACTGGGAGTATTTTCTTAAATTATAAGTCTTCAAAACTTCTTAAAAAGTTATATTTAAAATCATATTTTCTACAACAGTCTTTAAGCATTCCAGTTATAAATATCTTTCAATGTTCTAAAATTTAGAAAATAACATGCTTTATATAAAAATCAGTTGGATAAAATAGAGATTTCTTCTATGGTTTGAAGAGGATTAGCATATTGGGTAGGGGATTCTTTAATACATACATTGGAAGTTATTGCAGTTGGGGCAGATATCAGTTACGCTTTCTAAAGACATCTCACCTTATTTCGGGAAGGCTGCTATGTCTTGGATCTTGAGTATCCCCCAAAAGCCTCACGTTTTTGGAACTGTGTGTTATTGGGAGACATGGCTTAGACGAAAGGGGCAAATGTTTGCTGTTAGATCTGGAGGGATTGTGTTCACTTGTTGGGACTGGAGGGGGCAGGGCAAAATTTTCGAATGTGTGGTGACCAGTGGGCCAGGAAGTGAGGGGGGGACACCCACCCTCGGGCAGGAGAGCACACCCAAGTGGCGTCTTGAGTTAAGTAAAGGAAGGAAGAAGAAATGTTGTTGCAGCTACTTCCTCGGAGGCCTTGCCTGAGTCTCCAGACTCACTTGACTTCAGTCTGCAAAGGGATGAGCTGTTCCCCAGCCTCTGCCTCTGCCATGTACCACTACCATTGCCAGCTGCACCATGAGTGGACTGTGTGTGTGAGTGACCTTCTGAAACTCTGAGCTAAATAAATCTTTCCACTTTGAAATTGAGGGTGTTGAGTGTGGACGTATCACAACAATGGTACAAAGGTCCCCAAAAAACAAGAACAATAATAAATACTTTGCCAAAGTCTGAGAATAATTATTTCCAGGTATGAGAAATCTGACTGATTATTTTACAATGATCAGTGTAATGGTAACTTTCATTTAAATCTAGGTTTTCATGATTAATTTCTAAAAAATAAAGAGGCACATTTTAATGTCTAATGCTAAAACAATTTCAAACTAGTTTTAGACTTTGGGAATTACTTTTTCAATTTGATCAAAGAGATGTGGACAATAAAAGAAGTGGATGGTTTAGGCTCAGCCTGGAAGAGTAAACAATTAACCACTGACATTTTAATATAGCTTCAGAAATTGCAATTTTTTTTCTTGGAGATGGCATGTGAAGTAATTTAGTAAAAAGAGGAGAGTAACTACTGCTGGTTTACTGTGTATGTTTTTCAATCATCTAGTCCAATGACTTTTAAATTTTCTAAAAATATATGCCCAGAAGCTGGACGAATGGCTCAGTGGTTAAAACACTTGCCTAGCAACCACTAAGTCAGGCACGAAGTACCCAAGTTTAATTCCCCAGCACCACAAAAACTGGGCGTGGTGGCACATGCCTTTAATCCCAGCACTATAGAGGCTGAAGCACGGAAATTGTCTTGAGGCCAAGGCCAGCCTAGGCTCCATACTGAGTTCAGGACCGTCTTGTTCTACAGAGTGAGACTCTGTCTCAAAAAAGGAGAAAAAATATATGTAACCACAATATTTTATATTAAAAAGTAAGGTGTATGTTTTGGCATAGATCTGTAACTCCAGAACCCTGGGAGGCAGAGGCAGGCGGATTTTAACTTTGATAGTAGCACGGACCATGAGGGAACTTAGCAAGACCATGTTTAAAAATGCAAACATACATACATACATACATACATACATACATACATACAGAAGGAAGAAAAGAATTCTTGAAGAAATGTCTCAATGCAAAGCCTCTGGGTTCATTTTTGGCACTAGAAAGGGAGAAAGAAAATGGAATAAAGTAAGAAAAAAGGAAGAAAGGAAGAGAAGATAGAGAATTAAGAAAAACAGCTTCGAGTTTTTTTTTGAAAATATGGTTATTAGAGACAGTAATTGTCTCTAATCCGTTATTTTTGAAGAATTATCTTATAATAGTTGCAATACTTTACATCCTTTCTATATACATTGTATTTGTTATGCTTTATAATATAACATCTTATAAAAAAGTTTATAAAAGCAGTAAGTTAGAGCTAGGGAAATTATATATATATATATATATATATATATATATATATATATATATATATATATATAACCTTTAAAAGACAAAAATGTTCCCTATCACTTAGGAACCCTCCATTGTTGGCTTCTGTCATGTGTTGTTTAGTCACAGTTTCGGAGATGAAAACATGATACTTAAGTGTTATTAATAATCTCTCACTTTAAGGGATCAGCATAAAAACACATAGCAACTCATGTGACCTATACATATAATAGAATAAATAATTTCATGTTCAGGAAGCATGTAGTATTGCTCATTTTTTTTGCCTAGTCATTCTGTTTAAAAAGTAAAAATTACATTTGGCTACAGTTTTAAAACATAAAGTTACTGATTTTCTCTTGATTATAATATTTTCTCTATTTTTATATGCTCATGAATGAAATAAACTAATTCTCTTTGGTATATATCCATCCTGTGTAATTTTTTGAAACTTATAATTTTTAAGTGTAAGTAATAATAAGAAGACATACGTGCTTCTAACAGTGTTAATAGGACATGATCTATAAGCCAGCATTTCCCTCTGTTGGATGACATTGTCATAATTTCAATCTTTGAGTGATTTAATAATAATGAAAAGGTAATATAAAATCAGCATTGCATCTGAATGTCCCCATAGAAAGGAGGAAATGTTGTCAAATAAATGATTCCTCTCCTGAGGATATGCGGGGTCATAAACCCTTGCTTCAAATCCCTCCTCTGAAGCCAAATATCTGATTCCATTTGATGCTGCACTGGACAGTGGTGAGGAAAGCGCGTAGGAGAATGAAAATATATTCAATAGAAGGAGTGAGAGATGAGCCACTGACAGAGCGAAAATTCGTGCCAAATGTAGAGTCAGAACACAAGCTGAGTACACTGTAGAAATCAAAGAAAAATAAATCTTAAGACCAGCAGCTAAAATGACACTGAGAGGATTGTTTTCCTCAATAGTCATGAGCCCCAAAGAAAAGAAGAACCGAAAGTATAAAAAGAGAAATGGAAAGATTAGTTACTGAACTTGGGATTGTCACCTTGAAAAGGGAAAAATGATAACAACTTAGAACATTTCCCTTTTATATAACCAAATAACAGTAGGACTGTATGCCCATGACAGAAATGGGCCATTGATCTAGTTTTGTGGATCCTCCAAACAAGAGGATTAGATCACCACACAAATGATGGTTGAGGTGAAGCCTTTGCAGACCCCACCTGTGGCACAGATTCAGGGTTCCTGGAACAATAAGATGAAGAAAATGATAGTTGTGGAGAGTACAAAAGGAGGGAAAGGATGCGAAATGTTCAAGACAGGCTATTAATGGAGATCTTATGTGGAGCCAAAAGTCTGCTTTTTGTAGAACTGACTATAGAAAGCTTGCATGTTGGTAACTTTCTTTTTTAACTTCTAGGGACAGACTATTGCATCAGCTTCCTGTGCCTAGTTCATACATATAATTTAACACATAGCAGAAGACTAATTTCTGGGGACAATTCAGAATGCATTTCATTTCTTGGCAAAAAATGAACCCTAAGCCAGAAAGCACTAGAAACTTGATATTCGTGTCTGTTTATAGTCAGCTCATGAAATTGGTATTGCATAATGCACATTTTCCACAGAAGACTTACTTTATTTTACCCCAACTATTTAGATTTCAGTCCTGTTTCTGTACATCTACTCTGTTGTAGGAAAACTTTCATACTGTGGGCCATCAGTCATTCTGATTTCTGCCAAGTATACCCATTACCCTAAAGTGAGCAACAATAATACATTATATATGACAAATTTGGATTCTCTCTAGCCGAAAGAACTCCTACATTATTTCAATTAACCTGCGGATGTTCATGTCAGGTATGTACTTTTGTTATGTGAGGTATATAAACCATACACTTTGAGCAAAAAGACTCATTTAAAAGAGATCAATGTACTCTGAGATTGTAGACAGATATTGATTACTTTACTTTACTGTTGAATGGCCACAATATTTTTCCATTTATTTTAAGCACCATGGTGTTGTAAATATTATTTTCAGTAAAAGAATATGATTATTTTTAATTGGTCTCATTAAATTCCTAGGGGAATAGAATCATTATATTAAAAATTAAACGTTTACAGTAAGTTTGAACTTTATTATATACATTGAATGTAGCCAATTTCTGTGCATTAATATGTTTACTACATATGCAAGGTTCTCATTTTTCATAACCAGCTTTTCCTGGACTCATGAAGTTCTAGGACCTGGATTTTGTAACCCAAGCTCACATGGAGTTTAAATGAGAAATTTAAGTGAATAAATCTCAAACAATTATATCATGGCTAAGTATTCGAGCCTCCATATTATTACTTAACAACTTTTGTGGTTTAGATCTATTGTGTCCACACAAAACTGGCTTTGTGAGGTGACTGGATTATGGAGGATGCTGTACTCATGAGTGGATAGTCCATAGATGAGTTCCGTAGCTAAATGTGCACTCAAGAGGTGAGATATGTCAAGGTTAGGTCATAAAAGAGATGACTTGGAAAGTGCATCACAGTCCTGAGATTCTGTCTTGAAATACTTATTCATTTTGCCCATATCTCAAAACTTTGCATGGAGTTGAAATTAAGGATGGTTGACTAACTTTGTCATGATATGTATGTGCACAAAATGCTCAAGATCATTGAAAACTTTACATTTTGCACTTATATGTATCAATAAAATGGGAAAAATGCCAAAATATTGAAGAGTAAATTTCAAAGCAATTTAGAGTTCAGTCTTCCACGAATTGGCTGCCAGAAAATAATCAGCTTTCTTTCATCAGGTCTTTTACCCACATATTTTTCTACCTTATAATGACTAATAAAGGACTGAATTCACTGAAGCTGTGAGCCAAAATAAATCTTTTCTTCTTTTAAGCTGCTAGTGTTGTACATTTTGACCCAGGAACAAAAAGAATGGGGTGATTGCTATGACTACCAGACCATGTGGCTCATAAGCCTTTATATTGCTTTGCAAGAGGTTGTTGAAAAGTTTTCAAGATGTTGACTAAAAAAAATATTAGATACTATGAAGTGGGTTTGACATATAATATCGACCATAGTTAAGAAGACATGTGTGGTTTTATTCTCCCAGAAAATGTTTTCATTTTGCCCATGTCCTGAAATTTTGCATGGGTTTGAAAATAGGGGCAAATGACTGATCAAATTTTCAGAGGAAATTTCAAGCAGTTCAATGCTCAGTCTGTGGTATTGGTACTAAGGACTGATTTCAGCCAGATTTATGCTGAGGATCACAATTAAAAATAGAATATAAACTTAGAATTTGTCCTGCTGTCCAGAAAAGAAGCACAAATAAGTTTGGGATGTGGTCAAAGACAGCTTGGTTCCTGAAAATAGTAGAATTAAAAAGAAGACATGTTTTTTTACATGAAGACAGTACAAAAAGTGCTTAATTTAGGATATGGTAAAACCTCACCCAACACAAGAATCGAGGTACAAAAATGCAATCTTTTCTTTTAATAAGAGATCCCTCAGTCCTCTGCTTGATTATTGCTGCCAGGACTATTGGTTACCCATAATTCATTTCACCATGCTCAGCCACCTCGACATTCAGAGGCCATTACCGCCATGGTTCAAGGATTACAGGTTACTGCTGAAACCAGTGACAGATGTTAGCATCATCAATGCGGTGCTCAATTATCAGCCATGGAGGATTTACACCTTCTACTGTGAAAATGAAGCCAAGGTGCAGAAGAGACTCTAGACAGTTGGAGGTGCCAGGGATGTAAACTGTCTCCTAAGGAAAGTGCAGGTAACAGAAACAGCCCGCTAAAAATAAGGGCCATGGATTCGGTAACCAGCAAGGCCACAGGTGCGGGGCTGCCCAAGCTACTAGAAACTCTCAGCCTGCACCACCTCCCCAGGAGCTAGAGATGGAGCTAACATTTCCACCGAGAGATATTCATCTTGCTTTGGTCCAGTTTCTCTCTATCACCCTATTCTTCTCTTTTTACATTGGATTAATTACCCTATGTGTCATTGCATATTGCAAGCTTTAATTTTCTTTTTTTTTTAATTTTATTAGATACCAGAGATGAGTGTGAGTTGAGACCAGGAGAACTTTTCAGCAGTACTGGCATTGTTATACCTTTGATGACACTTAGTGAAAGATTAGGTTCATTTTATACAATCAAATACATCTTTTGGTTTTCATCTAAAATATCATCCTGATGGTGATTAAATCATAAAGTGAGGATGTTCATAAGTAGATTTGTTCAACAATCCTTTCCACTATATTGCTTTTGCTTTAGAGCCAACCAACAATGTACTGAACCCACTGGAACTGTGAGCCAAAATAAGCCTCTCTTTCCCTATGTTGTAGGAGTCAGTATTTATTCTTTGAGACAAGAAAGATCATGTGATCATGTAGTCATCCCACATAGGAAAGCTGCTGAAAATTCTCTCTAAAGTCAGAGCTTTTTATTTCTTCTTCACTTGATAATTGTGACATGAACATTGGATTCTCTGCCACTCACTTCAACCAGTCACAGCAACTTTGCTGGGTATACTTCTTCAAGGAGTATGGTTCGATTTGGAATGTTTTCCAAAATCTTTGTGTTTAAGAGGACTCCATGTTGACTGATGGGGTTTTTTAAATGATTTGATTAGAGGAACTCTCAATTTTCCAGAGGATTATTCCATTGATTAGATCATAAATTTATAACATTACAGGGAGGAAACTTAGTAAAAGATGAGGCCAGCTGGGATGGATTTGATTATGGGATGGTGGCCTTAGGGTAAATATGTGGTTTATTTCAGTCTGTCTCTTTAATTTTGCTTCCTATCTGAAATACATGAGCATCTTTCCTCTGACCTGTGCTCCCCCCACTTCTCTGCATTGTCACAAGGCTAACGTCATAGGAATGAATTGAAATTTTTTTTTCTTTTTACGTTGTTATTCTTAGGTATTTTGTTAGGCTAACAGAAAGCTGAATAATATACCAAGAAACAGTGAGTACCAGAATACAAGAAACTTGGTGCTTAATAACAATAAAATAAACACTCTGCTGAAAGATACTTAAGAAAACAGACAAGTGTGTTTTTTTTTATTATTCTTCTTTACTTGTTCTAATTCAAAAGAAATGGTTCATGTGTGTTCCATTAGTGGCCTTCATTACCCCATTACTCTTCAGTATTTACTATTATTTATCAAATTTTAATTTAATTGTATATTTTGCTATTATTTCCTTCAGTTTTAACTGGAGTATATCTTGAGATAATAGCTTCCAATAATATTTTGAGGAACAGGCCAACTAACTTCATAAAGAACACCAGCTATGTCATTTTAATGACTTATTTTACCACTCACTATTCTCAATCCTTGTGATAAACTCCGCTAATCTAATTCTTATTGGTAGAAACTTTAATAATATAAATGTTTTGTGAGATAGCGTTGTTTTTCTTCTTAACTAAAATGTGCGTTTTATTTATTTTCTCATTGCTGGGATGTCAGAGGACTTGGTAGATTGGCCTACCAGAGGAGATGATGTGAAAATTTATTGTTTAATAATAGCCTAATAATCATTCCATTCTCAGAGGATGCATCTTGCATTAAAATTTCTCATTCCTATGTGGTGCTAGCACAGTTTCTTGTGAGGAAAAATATCTAGTTTTGGGTCCAGTTAGAGGTCTTTTTCTTTAAAAACAGAAATAACTTCTCCACTTCAATGGTGTATAAATTAATTTTAAACACTCAGAATATAAAATTAATCTTTCTGTGTATTCTGAAGCATATCGATATAGATTTCAGATTTAAGTTGCTCATGAGTCATTTGTATCTCTGCGGCTAATGAAAACTTTTATTAAAATATGAATTGCTACAGGAAGTCATTATGGAACTCACAAAATCTTCTATTTTGTACTTGTTAATATTAAAATGCTAGAAAATACTGATTTTTCTTCAATTAATTATAAAAGAACTAGACTTTCTGGGTGATTCTTGAACTAGTGCCAGATAGGCTTTTAAAAAATTTCTTTCAGAATATTCTCTGAAAATCTCATGAAATGAAGATGCATATCTGCTTCTTTCCTCATCATTGGAATTACACTTGAATGCTTTTTTTTGTGAAACTGATGTTTTTCTTTACTTTCCTAAATAAGATAAAAAGAGAAGACAGCACTTCTCTCTGGAGGTGGTTGTATTCGTGAATTTCAATTTCAGCATCTTTGCTATTCCCAGACCAGAAGGTACTGTGACATTTGTCCACTTTTGATTAAATCAACCAAAGTTTCCAAACTGATTGAATTTTTTTTCATTTGTAACATCATTTATCTCTTAAGGGAGCAAAATTTCCAGACAATACACATACCACATTTTATTTTATTTTTTAGTAATACTTTAAACCTTGTTTCCATTTTTTTTCCTGAATCCTGTTTTATATCCCAGTGGCAATCAAAGAAAAAAAATGTCTAAAATTATCATAATATTTGGTCTCTTGAAAAGAAGGTAGAACACTATAGAAGAATGGAATAAAGTGCATTTCAAGGTATTATAAATTACAATGTTTATTTTATACATGGCAACACTGTCAGTTTCTGAAAAAACTTAAATTCAGTCAAAATGACTATGGCAGCCCTCTTGATCATGATGTAGAATAATCTAAGACCCCTGTAGATGCATGAGATGGTGGATAGTATGGCGTACATAGTGTGATTTTACTGTGTACAGGCTACTTACAAATTTGTCATAGTATGAGATCAGCAGTAGCCAATAATATAATAGAATGATTAGAGCAATATAAGATTATAATAGTTATTTAAATTTTACAAATTATTTAGTCTTGGAAGCTTTTCAAAATATATAAATTATATACTACTAGTAGCTTCATAAATTTTGAAGATGGGAAGGATATGGAAGATGGAGGAAGAAAGATAAGGAAGAGAAAGGGGATGTAAGTGGATTTAGATTCCCCCTGTGCATGCACCAATGGCCCAAACTGACTTTAATCGTTACGTGTAACAAATGTACACTAATAAAAATAATGATTGTGGAGAAAAGCAAAGAAATTACTGAAGGCCAAACATGGGTAAAGTAGAATTACTATAATTACTACATATTTATTACACTTGTGGTGATGTTGAGGATCTTAGCAAAATATATTCCATGTATGCGTATGAAATTAGGTATGAATTTACAAGATTCAGATTTATATATGTATCTAATCTTAATCATACAGCATCAAGTTTGGGAGAATAAATCAACCAAGTTTATACAGCGTACCTCTTCAATGATTTGTTGCTGTCGTTTAAAATATTCCTCTGGAGATCAAAGCAATTCTAAGGTAATGGGCTTTGTTCATTGTCAAAGCTTTGGAATCTCCAAGTCACTGTTTCTTTTTTGTAGAACTGCCTCCTGGACCTGCAAAATGTTAACGTTTAAGTGCATATTACCTACCAGTCCATCTGTTTCTCTCTCTTTTTTTTTTTTGTACTGTGAAAACTGGAGTTCAAGAATGTCACTTCCAAAAAGACTGCTAGACTGCCTATTATGATTATGAATAATAAACTCCTTTGTTTGTTCGACCCAGACTATTTTTTTCTGCCACTGTCTATGAAATGTGACCATCAACCTTTTTATTTGTTTGTTTGTTTGTTTGTTTGTTTACTGTGGCACTAGAGATCAGTCCTAGGGCCTTTACACTGAGCTGTATATCCAGGGTGTTTTTCAGTTTTCATTTTGAGATAGGGCCTTGCTAAGTCACTAAGTTGCCTAGCTGAACTTAGAATTCTCCTGCCTCAGCCTCTCAGAACTGTAAACTGGCAAGCAGGAAGATTTTTCATATTTTTCACAATTCTTGAAAATCGATGTTAACAAATTTACACACACACACATACACACACACACACACATACACTCACGTTAAAGTCTGAAATGGCTCCACAGACCATGGTAATTCTTGAAGGAAAGACAGATGAAGAAAATGGGATGAATGTAAAATATAAATCAGACTACTACATAGTATCTGTAATGTATTATCAGTTTTGTTTTTTCCCATTTTATTGATATGTGCAAGTGCGAAATTTAAGGTTTACAATGAAGTTGAGCATTCTCTGCACATATGTATCTTGTCCAAGTGACAAGGGCTTTCCTGCTCTCCTTTTGTCCCTACCCCTACCCTCCCTCCCCTCCCTCCACCCCCACCCTGTCTCCCTCTTTCACTCTGTCTTTCTTCTGAAGTTCCAGGAGATAGTTGTGATCTGGGTCTCTCATATCAGAGAGACCATTCGATGTTTCACCTTCTGCTTCTGACTCACTTCGCTAAGCATGATGTTTTCAAGTTTCTTCCATTTGCCTGTAAAAACCTCCACACTGTTGGACCTTACAGATGCATAGTATCTCATTGTGTATAAGTACCACAGTTTGTGTATCCAATGGTCTGTTGAGAGGTATTTTGGTGACTTCCATGTTCTAGTTATTGTTAGTTGTGCTCTATGAACATGGGTATACATATATCTCTGTTGTATGTTGTTTTGGCCTCTTTTGGATATATCCCCAGGAGGGGAGTCGCTGGATCAAAGGGGATATTTATTTCTAGTCTTTTGAGGGTTCTCCATACTGCTTTCCTGAGTGATTGAATGAATTTACACTCCCACTAGCAGTGCAGGAAGAACCAGGCTGACAGAGAGAGCAACTGAACAATAAAAATAAGAAAATAACTATGATCATATAATTCATAAGAAAAAAACTACAAGTAAACACATTATTTGGGAATTTCTGACTGTTTTGAAATGACCTCAAACATAAATGGATTATATTTAAGTGCATATAAAAGAATATTTTTGTTTATTTCTAGTAAACAGAAAAATGAACAGCACATAAGAGAAAAGCAAGTAGGTGGAAAGAAGGAAAAGAATCAAGAAACCAAAGAGAAGGAGGAAGAAGGAAAAGAGAGAGAGAAAATCATAAACGGCTACAACCATAAAGAACATTTAGTCTGAATTAACTCACATCAAAATACGTAAGCGAATATTTTCCGTCAGAACCTCTGAACTATGGTAAATGTGCAAAGGTTTTGGGCTATCTCTTAGACATCACTAAATTTTTCCCCAAGTACTGCGTCTGCCAAGGCAGTGGTAATTCTTTATACCAGTGATTTGAGCATTCTGGACAGGGCTGGAGAGCACGCGGAAGCCAGCAATGTACAAGAATATTTTATTTTGGACCACATGTCCACCATTATCTTTATGTTGAACTAAATTATACTTTGGATTTATATATTGTGGGTGAATTGCAAACAAGAACATGAGAGAAGTTTGATTTAATTTGCCTGGAATACCAATGTTGCAACATCAATGGAAATAGGGCTTCTGGAGCTTAGCCAAGGAGTAAAACAAATTGATGGAAATTTATTTTTCATTATGTTTTAGCTTCATCTGTATTGACATGATTCTAGATATAGATCTCTGTGAATAGGCTAACCACAATTCAGCACAAGGCTACTCGATCCAACACCAAAAATTAAAATATAGATGAGGTTTGGAATTCAAGATTGCTTTTTTTCTTTATCTGCCATCTTTAGTACATTTTTTCAATGTTTTAACTTTATAAGATGAAACTACTTGCAAAGATTTACCATGTGAGGGAAAGAAGGAAAATGGTGATGGTTCTTCATCTCTCAACCACGAATCGTTAAATCCGGGAAGAAAATTCACTTCTGATGTTTTAATTAGGTTGCAATTCTTGCCAGGCTTTGCTAATTATTATGGCTTTAATTTGCTGAGACAACATGACTAGATACCTATCAGTTATCTACAATCCATGTCTAGAGTCTAGACTAAAATATTGTAAAATGCAAGCCTTTCAAACCTAAAAGGAAGTATGAATTTAAGTAATTGAAAGACATTACACTTTATTTGTAAATATTCTTGTTTTTTAAACATTTTTTACAGCCATTTAAAAATGAATCTAATGAGACTGTTCATTTGATTGCTTCAACAAACCAAGCAACAAATTAGAATGGGGTAGCTTTCTCAAGAAGCAAGAAAATCAGCTGTTACAAGGAAAGGCAGGTAGAAAAATTTGAAGAGACTACGAGGAGGAAATACTGCTTAAAACGTAGGAACGGTATCTGAGCAAGCCAGCGTAATTGTTAAACACGTTTTATTGTTTGCTAACTTCAAACAAGTGTGTAGCTTCCAACTCATCAAAGAACAAACTTATATGACAGAAAAGTCAAAAAGGTTCTTTATTTTCCGTGTATTTTTACTCTAATTATGTTAAACATTTAGGCAGTACTGACACTGAAATCGTGGTTGATGAATCAATTTTCAAAAACTTCATCCTGTTTGAAGCACAGTTTAAAGGTCACATTTTGGGACAGAGTTTTGCTTAAGAAGAGAATACATCTCCCAAACATCTTGGCTTATTCTGGTTATGGATTCAACTGGAGGATAAATAGCGGATTGTGCTTGCGGTAAGTAATAATCAGGTTACATTATCCAAGACAAAGTCCGCCTGAAGGCCTCCTCCTTTCCCATGGTAGCAACATTAGACATCATTTCTCCAAGAATCACGCTTGAATTGTTGTAACGGGTCATAACAAAATTTTGCTTCTTGGGCCAGTTGTGTAAACATCACCTAGAATTTCCTTAAAATCAAAATGTGAGAAAAGCTCAATCCATGGGAATCAATGTTTTCAAATAATATTTTAACAATATATTTTTGATATATATGTTCATTGACAATGGAGAGGTTTTGCTTAAAAATACGGGTTTTGTGGCAACTATATGAAAAGTTAGTATTTATTTCTATGCTTTTCTAAGAGGTTAATGCTACAGGGGCTTTTTGAGAAGTTCAGAAATATTAGGCACAATTTTACAGTGACTTTTCCAAAACAACACATGTATTTACAAAACATCAAAAGAACAGCACAACTAATATTCACAGAGATTATATTGAATCATATCAGTAAATTTCAAGCTTGAAATTTGAAATATTGTAGTAGACCTGACGCAGCAGTAGCTTTTCTGGAGATCTTTCCAAAAATGTTAAAAACACCACTAAACAGAGATACATGTATATTCATGTTTATAACAGCACATGTAAAAATCTTACTGATATTTACTACTCTGCTTTAAAGTTAAATTTGAGCCATTAAAAGTATAAAGATGCAACTTGAGACCATCAAGCTTAGTGAAGTGAATCAGACTCAGAAGGTTAAATATCATGTGGTTTCTTTAGTATGAGAAATCGAGAGTATAAATAAATACTACAGACAAATGGGACAGATGTTGGAAGCCAGACAGGATGAAGGGGAAAATATAAATCACAATTTTATATTCAAACAGAATGGAATATTATAGGCCTATTACATTATACCAGTATTGGATGCAATCTATTAAATAATCTCACTATAAATATCAGCACATAAGTTCCTAAGTATTACATAGTACACTATTTTAAGTTCTTAGCTTCTCAATTACATAGCTTCTCTGCAATTAAGTTCCACGATTGGTTAAATTGTAATTATTAAATTGCACTCCTCATTAGGAGTGTACTAATTTCCGATGAGATGTAGTTTAGATTTGGTTTCACTTGGTAAGATTTAATTCAAAAACACTGATTGGTAATTAAAGACTCGTTCTCTATATGACTCAGAGCACTGTAACTGAGGGCTTCCCTCTCCTTTCGCATTCTAATTTATTTTCCTTCTCCTCAGAGGAAATTTCATGGTCATTTTTATTTAAGCCACATTTGCATAAATATTTGTGAATTTCAATAAAAATGTAAACATAATACTCAGAAAATAAATATGTTGGGCAAATATGTGTTCCATCTAAAACACAAAAGTGATCATCCTTTACTTTTAAGTTAATGTTTATCCTTTTTTATTGTGATTCTGAGCCTGCCATGTTCAACTATTTGAAAACGTTATTTGGAAAAATAGAAAAAAAGTTAAAATGTTCTTTCCAACACTTACTGTTGATTCTAGATTTATAACCTTCCATTCCTGTAAGTGGCAGTTGGGGAAAAAAAGTTTAAGAGTCGATAACTGTAACTAAAGTAATTTTACCCTTGCCCTGGAATCATCCAGTGAATCATAGTTTATTGTTTTTGAGAATGCACTTAAATACATAAAGTGGTTCATGACATGAAAAGCTTAAAGAAAGGTTCTATATATTAATTGATCATTATCCAAGTGCCAATGCATAGCTGTTTTTCAACGAATGTGCACTAATGTCTCATATATATGTATATATATATATATATATATATCCTAGCTGATTATGTAGGAAAATGACCTACTTTAAAATTTTAATTGTAGATAAATAAGTTATTTTAGAGCAGGCTACATATATCCCAACATACACTATGTAAGTGAAACACAGGATTATGCCTTGAAATGGATCTTAATTATTTTACATATCTAATTATTTTCTTTAGATGCTATGACCATTGAGGACATTATGTCAGCTTGAAGCAATTAGAAACCACACACCCAGATTAGAGTTTTTAAGTGTTTTTGAGTGATTTGTGGGCCACAGAATGAGGGAAGAACACCCACGCGATGTAGGCGGCCCAACTGGAAACTCAAACTGTGTAAAGGAAGATCGTGACAACTTTTTCCTCTGAGAAAGTTTTCACTTTCTAAGCATGCTGAATCGGTTGGTATGTGCCACAAATCTTCACCAAAGATTCGATGAAGCCTTGACTTGCACCTGTCTACCCTGTCGCTGATCAGTCGCCTATCTTCAGTGTCCAATCTTTGTCATTGTTTTTTGAACGACCAAGAACCACAGCTGAATCTCACCATCTCTCCTGCAGTCCTGGACCGGTGTTCTACCTCACTGCTGAGCAGCCGTTGGATCCTCCAGCCCCCGCACGGGCAGGCAGCCATTTAGGACTGTCTGTGTCCTCAGACTTGCAAGCCTTCCAAATAGATACTTTTTTTTTTCCTTGTAATTTCTATCAATTCTGTCTTTCCTACATCCCACACTAATACAGATGCTAACACAAAGATCCATTTGATGTGATTCTCCTTGACTGCTGTACTAAAATTTGAACCCACACCAACTCTAACACTCCTCAACTCTCTTCATCTTGTATTTTTTCCTTAGGATGTGTGTGTGTGTGTGTGTGTGTGTGTGTGTGTGTGTGTGTGTATGTGCATTTGCATGTTTATTTTTATCTGAGCCAGTAGAATGCATGGCATATATTTGCTGTTAACTGCTGTGTTGCTAAAATGAAGAAAAATATATGGAATTTTCCAAGCTCAAGAATAATATTCAAATAAATAAACAATAGCATTCTTAAAACTTATTGTGACACGGATAAATCTATTTTATACAGCGATATAATACCCTTTTTAGTGTTATTTGAGAAATCCACCTGTTAAGCTTTTTTTATAAACAGAAAATTCTTGTAATCAAATATTACCAAAGTTTATAATATTGACTAAAGTTGATTGTTGCTTTGGCTGACTTCAATAATGTCTAATAGAATGATAGGAACTTCTGGGCATGTCAGGGTGGATCATGAAAAGATCGATGTAGAAGACCATCTCTTGTCCCTAGTTCTTTTGTCTAATGATCTCAATTTGAAGACTGTGCCTCTCAGACTTTATGAGCCAAGTGGCATATTCTGCTGTGCCCTTCCAACATAGAGCCTCTATATCGGAGCCAACCACGCAGAATAAATCTTCTCTTAAGTTGTGACTGTCAAACGTTATGATTCAGCAATGAGAAACTTTCTAATACATTTACTGTAATACAACCAAAATAGTCATTTCTGTTAATAATCTGTGTTGAGGAAATATGCATACAAGATGGTGTTTGTAATATGCCCCCTGTTTTAGTCATTCGTAACAGTATTATGATTTTACCCATGGTTTCATTATTATAAAATTAGTATTATACACATGCATGCACATGCATAGACAGAAACAAAATAAATGCGTAAGTTGCATTCCTAGATTGAAAAGAAAAAAAAAATATGTCCTACTTTAGTGCAAAGACTCATAAGAACAGGCAGTTACTATTGGGCTATTGATACAGAAATCTATTAGGGAGGAGAAACATGTAAGTGTAAAGTGGCATGATTTGTGTAAAATAAGAACATTAAAGATAACAGAAATTGCAAATAGAGAAATTAAGAATAAGAAATGGTGATAGGGAGGAGAAAATATGCTTCATTTATAGAAATAATCAGTGTTTTGAAAGTAGAAATTATATGTGTATGCATGGAGAGAAAAAAGAGAGGAATGGAAAGGAAGCTCTTGACAGTTGGTCCGTCAGTTAGAATTTGGTAATAAAAGTTCTTCAATTACAAAATCTCTCTAAAATATTCAGTAGAAAAAATGAAAACTTTAATACTTATTTACAAAATTTAATCCAGCCTCGGTTTTTCTTGTGTAATATTTTTCTGAAAGATAATAAGGGCGTATGAAGTTTTATTGTACAGATAAACCTACAGAACAGCCTTATCAAGCAAACATAAGTTAGTGTATTTTTGATGACATCTCTAGGATTTAGGTACATAAGATCATGATATCTATAAACAAAAACATGGCTTCCTTTTTCAAGCAAAATATCCTTTATTTATTTACCTTGTAAACAACTTAGATAAGTAAAAAGGAAAGATACAAAAGACAAAAAAAAAAACAAAGTGAAGAACTAAAAAATATAAAACAACTAATATATTACAAGGGAACATTCATAAATTTTGAAACTGGGTCAATTTTTTCCTCTCTTGCTTCATCCCTTTTACTGTATTTTCTCTTTTATGTTATAATTAAACATGTGTCTCTTGCTTTAAACTTGGCAAAAAAGATAATAGTTAAAAGACATACTAGGCCATTACACAGTCTTGCATAATATGTCTACCAATATAGATTTTAAGAAGTAAAACTGAGAGTATTACTAAAAATGAATGTAATTATAAAATGTTTTGATAAAATCTTATAGATTTATACTTATAATGTAATGAGGATTTGTTTTTAAAATCCAAATTGTATAAAGTAATGTGAATACTAATAGAAGTAGCAGAGCTACTTATTATGTTGTAAATTCACAATGCAATTTATTGAATAACTGAGTATTCTTAGATTGTAAAATAATAATTAAGCACATATATTTAAATGCACTGCTGGATAATATTAAAAATTAAATACAAATAGATTAAGATTGTATTTAGAATTGCTACATATGCAGTATACTCTTCCTTTTCTTGTCCTTTGTTTATAAATAAAAACAATATGAAGGATTTAGCTTTACTATAAGAATATGTTTTGTTTTAATTTTTATATCTTTTGATCTTCAAACTGCTAAGCCAATTTACTTGACTACAAGTTATTTTTACAGACTTGTAGTAAATAAAGTGTCTATTCCCAAAATAATAATTATCTGCTAATGTCCTAATAATGTCTTTTATTTAGTTCAAGGAAGGGCCTTTAATGTGTTGAATAAAATAAAAATGCCTAAAAAAATAAATAAAACAAAACAAGGTCTTTGTATCATTTGTATATGAGGTTAACATTTTCAACAACAGGAAAATACTATACAACAAAGCAAAAGCTATTTAATGTGTTGACAAGATTCTTACTAATGTCAATATAAAAAGATTTATCATTTTGCTATTCAGCAAAAGTGAAGTAAACCGCAACTGAGCTGCAGCAACAATTTTAAGGTAAAAACTGGCACAATCACTTGTGTTGAGAAAGAACATTGTGTCTAGGGCATCTTCATAAGAAAATTCATGCTCACTTGGTAAATAGTGATGTTCTAAAGACTGACCAATAGGAAAATGGGAAATGCGGCTTGTGTGAGGGTTGTGGATGTGCCTGTACATTAATAAGGAGCATAGGAACCTTTGCTGAGTCCCCCCTTATCTACAGAACTGCTTCCATTTCAATGTGCAGGTATGTTGGTTGGGAAATCGTAAGACAAGATCAAAGAATTTATTCCTGATTTTCTTATGCATTGACTTCCTCTTCAGAAAAGAAAGCACAGCCCCAACTTTTGTTGTATGTGTGAGATGCATATTCTGAAAATTTGTCTTAATACTTAGGATGGTTTCTTTCAACTCCTTAATTATTTACATACATTTTGTGAATAATTAATATATTATAAATATATACTATTTTTCCCAAATCAAAAAAGTCCATACATTTTCCATAACATATTCTTATCTATCCATAATATGTAGCATAATGTTTGAAGGAACAAGTTATTGGAAGTGACTTAATTTACTTTCATTTTATCCAGACATCAATGTAAATATCACCCTTAAAAAGGTGACATTTCTTAAAGAAGTCTACCCCATTAGTGTTTCATATGAAAAAATTTAAATTATTTCTTTTAATTATCTCAATGTGGAAAATGTGCTTACTGAGTAATGTCCACTTTCAAAAAGTATAAACTTATACAGTTAGGAAAATGTTCTTTTGTTTCCTCTAAAGGACATAGCAACAAACCAAAAATCATAAGGAAAAACAATTGAACAAATATTTATCAGAGAGCTTGACCCTCAAAGTGCCAGTTACGTTACAACTTCAAAGGGGGTCTTTCTTGATAGCAACTCTTTCCTGCAGTAGAGAGAATTTTGATGTAATGTGAAGGTCACGGCTGAAGTACGCTCTTTACAAACAGTGTGGATCTGATACTCACACGTTTCATGATCGAATTGCATGACATTTCATGACTCCGGTCACCTTAGAGGCGAATGTTGTCAACCTATGAGCTGAGCTGTTCATTCAGCACAAAACTCTTTCTTGGTGGGATAAACTTCCACAAGCCCGAGCAAAAACTGTTCACAGGACTTTGAATATGGTCCTAAGAAACTTTTGGTTACTGAGTTAACGAAGCACTAGAAGTAATGACCAACCTAGATTAGGTTAATATACTTCATAGTTTATAAAACCACATGTCATCAGGGACAGCTTCCTCATCACTTGCACTTCCTGTCTATGGACAATAGTATACAGTTTCAAAACCAAGTTTTAATTATTTATAAGGCTTTCTGGATTTCTCTCATTAACAATAAAAGAATGTATTTAAAATGATGCGGACTAGTGTTTCAATTGAAGTCTATGTTGGAAAATTTGTATTTTATCACGTAAAACAAGATATTTTGAAGTATTCGTGCCTTATGAAATAGCTCAATAAAGTTATACATATTATGCTGAAATATCAAATAGATATATCATTTTTTCTAGAGGATTATACAGAGAAAACAAGCCTCCACTCCATAGGTCTGCAGTGTCAGAACTCTGGTGTCTGAGGCAGGAAGATCACAGCCTGAGAAACTTAGTGACTTAGTAAGACGCTGGCTGAAAAATCAAAAATAAAGTCGGATGAGGATTTAACTTGGGTTGAATGCCCTGGGCTTGATCTGTAGTACAAAAAAGAAAAAAAAAAAAAAAGTGCAGACTCATTGCAGCATAGAGAGCAAAAGAGAAAGTAGAACAAGAGGAGAAGAGGAAAACTCTCTGTGTGTGTGTGTGGAGGGGTGGGTGGGTGCTTGAACACATGTGTGCATTTTAATGTCTCATTTAGACCATCAGGGTGTGAACAAAAAAGAAAAAAAAACATGCAGAAATACACCTGCGCTCCCCAAACATTGTTAAAAATTGTTTAAACACTTCTGTTTAGACTGAGTTTTAAGTTTTAATGAAAATAATGAAAATCAATCTTATCAATTGTATTTGGTGAAATATTAGATACACCTTATGCAATAATGCATTATAATTTTTCACATAGAAATGGCCTTATGGACGCTCTTAGATGAACATTCACATTTAAAATAAAATAGTTCTTCAGATGTACTAGAATTCTTTTTTTCATATGTAATTTTGAATCATCAGAAAGCTGTAGCTTATTTTTCTTTTCTTTTCTTTTTTGACTGATCCCCGAGGAAGAACTAGACTTTTATAATTTCATCTGAGGAGCCATTAATACTTCAAAAAGAGTTTCATCATCAATTATTTCCAACACCTCCTTGAAGCACATAAAACAATTTTAGTTTTACAAATGGGATTGCTAAAGAAAAGTCAGAGCCCATTCGTTGTTAGAAAATTTACTCCATTATTATTAATCCTGAAAATGTTCTTGTTAGTAGATGAACTGCATAAGAGACTTTCTAATTACCCTAAGTTCCATTAAAGTATTTTAATGGTTCATTAAGGTTGACGGATGGTACACACCTTTGATTACTCAGGTGCTGATTGGTTGTAAAAAAAACACTTACACCACCAAAGTGTCAGCTAAATGGAGTTCACAGCTTATGATATGTTAAGGCTGAGCCTGCAAGGGATAGATAAAGTCGTTCTGAGGAGCTCTCCTGGGCATTATTTAAGAACCATTTTTATCATCATATTTTGTTTTAGTATTTCTATTAATGTATGGAAGTTTAAACTCAGGGAGCTATAAAAAGGCAGTTCTTTAGAGTTGTAAAATGTGTGAATAATAAAAAAGGATGAAAAAACAATGAAATAAAGAATTCTATGGCTATTTTTATACTTACTATAAGCATCCTAAAACACACATTTGGCATGCCTCTACTAAAGCATCTATTTTATAATTAGCAGGAAATAATTTTTCCTCCATCATAACTACCAGCAACATTAACAAAATACAATAGAAACAAGAAGAAAACCTGATTGTGAAATTTAGTCTATAACAGCGAAATCTTTCCTCCCATCAGTATTTCCTCTAGAGCCTGATGATTGGGAGCTCCATGGCAACCAGCAATCGATGAGTAGTACAAAATTAAGAGAATCAGAATCTGCTCCTGACATATTTCTACCTCCACAATGCAAAGGCTTTGTTCCTGTGTATTTCTCATCCTGGAAAATCTAAGTGACATCTTTGCCTTTGTTACACCTTATAATTTGGACTCAATAAATGTCGTTTTCCCTCCTGCTTTAGGTACTTTTCCATTGGCGTGAGTGAACACATGATACAAATTAGGAGAGGAAAAGTTTATTTCAGGTCACAGTGCATCCTTGGGCGGTTGGCAACAGTGAGAGCAGATGACGGAGGCGGAGTTGGAGGCAGCCCCTCACAACATCGCCAGCAGGAAGCCAAGTCAAGTATCAGAACAACAAAGGCAGGAAGTAGGTATGTCCTTGCAGGTCCCGTCCCAGGGATCCGCCCCGTCTGGGTCCAGTCTCTGCTTTCCACCCTTTCAGGTGTAAGGATACACCTGTATACAATTCACACACTTGTAATCCAATCCGCAAGCATGCAATCAATAATCTACCACTAGCTTGTCTTCCACTACACGTCTATAATCCACTACATGCCCCTAATTCACTACTCCAGATCAGGTCAAAATATGTAACAGCACACGGTTCCACAGAGAATCCATAGCATCTAAGTGCAAGAGACTTTCGGGGGATATTCCAGATCCAAAATACAATAAATAGCCCCTTTGTATTTGCCATGTAACTTCTCCCACCCAAATGCCAACTAGGACTCACCCTTTTATGCATATCTGTAAGGATCAACGTGGTCAACGAAATTTCTTTTAGATAGATCTATACCCGTGATGAAAAATTTCATTCGCATAGAACGGTACGTCAAAATGGCTGGAAGATGGCCCATCGTGATTCACAATTCTAAGAATTTGTTTTATTTGTTTAGCATCTCATGGAGAGCTTGCCATCTTTCCAGTGATCATAAAGTTTGCTCTGATCCAAGGTTTTGTGAAATTTCCTGCTTCAGAAGTTTAGTATGTGCTCGCATGCTGGAAGCTGATAGGGGCGAGTTCAACAGGGCTGTACCATTGCAGTTGCAAAATTATTCCACGGTGTGGGAATTCACTAAAGAAGAAATATCCCTATTTAAGTTTTTTCAGAGACTTTGAATTCAGTTATGGCCCTCGCATAATTCCAACTGAATAATACCTCTAATAATAATACCTTTAATGTTTTTTGAGAGAATAGATTCTATCAGTACTGATGGATGAAGTTTGGGATCTAGATTCAGGCTGCTTGAGTTTGAAATCCAGCTACATTTAAGTTAGCTGTGAAAAAAAATTAATTTATAAATTTAAGGCAAAGATAGTGCTTATCTTAATAGCATAGTTGTTAAAATTAAGTTAGACAATGCATGTAAAATAATTAGGAAGTTATCTGACCATTAAAAAGTGTTTAAAATGTTATTATTATTGTTGTCATTTTTATTGCACCCCAATATTTACCTAAAGCAAACACTAGAATTTAATAGCACTTAATTAGTAATTCTATTATCTATAAATCAAAAATTATCTTGAACAATATTGAATAATTATGAATATTTAAATACTTAAATTTTTTCAACATTAGCTCAATATTTTCGATAATTGACTTTGAAGGAAAAATGAGATCTAGTCAATGTAAAAATATAGTACAGATAAATATTTTCTTATAATTTTGACAAGATTTTAGAGGACACTTGAAGAGTCTAGCAAGTTAGCATGTCTCTAAGAAAATTCATTGTTTTTAAAGAGTTTTTTTTAGAAAATTTTGTAAATATATATTAACCACATCATTTCAATATTATAGAAACCTAATAAAGAATTCTGATCTACATGAAAAGATAGATGAACTATCGTAAAGCAATTGAATTGTCATCTAATCCTTCCCCTTTTTATGTTTTTATGGATTTATAGCTTTCTCTGATGCTGACAAAAAAACATATTTAACTTTATAATTCAGTTGCTACCTTTCAGAACTCCACTAGAATCATTGATGTACATGAGAAAATACTCTCTACTACTTCTGCCTTTACGATCTGCATGAGTGACTAGCGGACGTTTCATGTTCCATAAGATTGCTTGTCACGTGCTGGCCACTCTGTAGCACTATTCTGCTTCTGTGATCCTTTTGTAACGTAGTACACGAGGGCCAAGAAAACAGTTTGCAGAGACTCTCATGATAGTATTCCTGGTTAAATCTCACTGATAGGGCTATGCACTTGAGATTTGATAGGCTAGGGAAACTACATGGCAAGTACCTCTCTTGATAGTGATTACCAGGTACACCAATTTCAGAGTAAAACACTGAATGTGCATATATGAAACATCTAAAATTTAAATGACATAGTGTTTCTAATTCAAATAAAACTCTAAAGAGCATAATTTCGTCCCCTAGAATAATTCTCTGCTTGATTTTTATAGCTATTGATTTTGTGATAGAGGATCTTGACAGTCACCTTGCCAGAGTTAAGGGATTCTGGGAGAGGTGATGCACATCGTGGGCACCTGCCTCATCAGTGGTCTAATCCCATGGAGACTGCACACCTGACCTACTCTTAGCATGCACGGTGGGGTAGGGAAGCTAGGTAACTGAGATACAGCCTTTGGCTTGATCTTTTTTCTCACTTTATTGATATGTGTAAATACATGATGCTTACGTTGTTCTTGAGTATTTTGCACATATACTAATGGTGGGAAAATTACAAATTGTTCCTCTTACTCTTTTGGCCTCCCTCCAGTTCCCATAATTCCCTTCAATTAGCCTATGAAATGATTGTGATCAGAGTTTCTCATATTAGAGAAAACACTCAATATTTAACTTTCTACTTCTGAGTTACCTCATTGAACATGATGATCTCAAGTTGCCTCCATTTACCTACAAAAGTCTCCAAACTATCTGTCTTTATAGATGAATAGTATGCCACTGTGTATAAATACCACAGTGCATGTCTCCATTGGTCTGTTGATGGGTATTTTGGTGTCTTCCACATTGTAGGTACCGCTAGTTGTGCTTCTGTGAACACGAGTATACACGAATCTCTGTTTTATGATGTTTTTAACTCTTTGGGAAAAATTCCCAAGAGACGTATGGCTCCATGTACTCAGAGCACTTTCCAGTATATTGTCCTTTCTAGCCACTGTAAGTAGATATTTCCCCTTTGGGGCCTTTCTGCCATGATATTTCTCTATCGGAGGCAGCTGACTATGCTCTGTAATCTCTGAAAATGTGAACTAAAACCAAATAAAACCCTCTCTTACCTTAAGTTGCAAATCGTAAGTATTTTGTCGGGGGAATTAAACAACATACAATATTTTTAGATAACTGAAAAATGTATGTGCAACATCGGTAAAAGACACTATTAGGCAAAGATAATTTATATTAAATTTTAAAAAGAAGTGCTATCTGAGTCAATTTGAAGGTAATATTCAACCTTTTTCCATTGGGGCAAATACTAGTGAAGTGGTTATCAAATCACTCAGCATAGGAAATTATATCGGGATCATTTTATTGCAATGGCTAGCACCTTTATTCATCTAAGTTTAAACAAATTGTGTGTGTAGAGAATTACATTATATATGTAATATTATTTATAGATATATTGCATATGGAAGCCATAATTTCAACACATGAGACCGAAAGCAATAAAAATGTCATTTAGACAAAAACGGACCCTGAAAAAAATAAAAAGTTGATGAACAGAAAAGGATAAATATAGTAGATGTGTACAAAACTCATCAATTTCTTTTTATTTTATACTTTTATATGTACTGAAGATGAATTTTGATTGTGCATTTATGTGTGTGTTTGTGTGTGCATGCAACAAGGAATTAAAAGAGTAAATTTTATTTCTGTGTATATTCAAATAAGACAGTTGGCCTGCATGGAGGCAAATACCAGAAAGAGGCAGTAGCTTGAATATTTGGCCTTGGAAATTTGCGAATCCTGATGAGTGTTTTGAAATTCTTCCAGCTATGGAAGTAGTTTCATGTCAATTTTACCTAGATTTTTGAGGTGAACACCTGGAAAAAATAGGCTGCTTTTTATTTTCCTGATATTTCTGAAGCTGGAGAAAAATAAAAATGTGAATATCAATACTCTTTCCTTTCCCCACTCTGTGCCACATGACTTGCCATTTTACTTGATTGGATTAATTATTCTTATAAATTATTATAGAATTTTGAGTAGTAAATTCCAACTTTATATTTATCTTCTGTTTATGCCCAGCTCACATATGCTGTGCACCTGATAACTGTGTAATGAAGTTTAATCTCATTACTTTAATATTAAAAGAATAACAAAGATTATTTAATATTAAACTACCTGTGTCAGGTTACAATAGACAACCTGCAGAAAGAACTGAAATCCACGTGCCTTTTTCACTGTGGCCCTTTCTACATAATTCATTCATCAAAGCAAAGGTATAACTGAATCTTTTATTCTAAAAATTTATTACATTGAATATGAATCTATAATTCATGTTTTTAGGCTCTCCTGTCAGAAATGACTCTTGTGATGACAATCATTTAGTTCAGTGACAAATACATTGATGTTTTTGCTTTATTACATTTCATGGACAATTATTATTAAAATTATTTCCTAAAGCAGGATTTCAAGAATAATTCTGTTTTGTGTCTCACAGAAGCAAAATCCATCTCAGAGCCTGACACAAACACATTTCTCCAAAAGACCAGAAAACCACATCCCAAAGCCTCATATCAAATAAGCAGCAATGATTTTTAAATTTGTAAGCATGAATGTCAGGATATAACTTTTTTGTTTTTCAATAATCTTAGTGTAAATGTTCTTGTAAGAGCTATTTTTGTTATTGTTAATGAGCTCTTAATTGTTATTTTCTGCTTCTCTTTTCATAAAATGCAGATTTTCTTAGTTAAAAATTTATATTTTCCAATATTGATTTTAACATATACTATTTTTGCTAATTTGATACTAAGGAAATTTTGGTAGTTTTCATTTGTATTATCAATATAATTAGGTTTAATGAAATTTAAAGATACTATATATAAATCCCTGCTAATTATATTAAATTAAGATAATCTTAGTCTAATAATCAGGACCTAGAAATCTGTTCCTTTTGGTAATAGAAAATATATCGTAGTCTAAGGTTCATTTGTATAAGGTTTCTTGTAATTCATGATCTACATACAGCAGACCCCAGTAATTTGCACACTGGGGACCAGTTACATGGGAGACATTTTTTCAATGCATCAAGAGATGGAAGAGAAAGACTTTGTCAAAATGATCCAAGTAATGTTTATTTGCACATGACTTGTATTATTTTTATGCTGTAATATGTAATGAAACAATTACATATCTCAGTATAATGCTATTCTGTATTTGCAGTTACTGCTCAGCGCTAGTTAGCACCAATGAGTTACTTTACCTCAGATCATCAGGCTTTAAAATCTCATATAGAGTGCACAATCAAGAACCCTCTTGCATACATGTGTGCATGCACTAGGCACAGTTCACACCAGTTTGTGCTTTTAAGAGCAGCAAATGACTGCTAGTCTATGAGGAGGCAGAGCTCACGTGGTTACGCAGGGAATGGAAGGCAGCTCTGAACACACAGGAAGCCTCTTTAGCTCCCACCTCTCATCTGCTGCTGTGACGCCTCGTTCCTAATAGAACACAGTCTCTGCTCATCTGTAGTGTGATGGCTGGGGACTCATATTCGCTACAAAAGAAATAATGTTATTTAAAAAATGATTTTATTCTGCCCTCTAAAGTCTGGTAATAAGTAACTCAGCCTGATGAATTCAAGGAGAATAGTTTGTGCTTAATGATCAAATTTATGTCAGCCACTATAACAAAGTTTATCTTAGTACACTAGTAAACTACTCTATGTGATATAAATAAGAAGCTAATTTAGATACTGTACTTTTGGATCATCTGATTCCTTTGGAATGGAAATCAAGATCATTATTTTCTGTTAAATTGTCTTCCTCAACTTGTGAAGCTTATCACTAAATATACACTGAATATTTTGGCCCTATCATACCAATTCTTCTATGGATATTGGCATAACTAGCATAAAAACTAAACCTAACTAGTGTTATTTCCAACTTTGTTTTGAAGTTGTTGAATATTATCTGACTTCTGCGAAATAACTCTCAAATATTTATTCATTTATTTGGAAAGTTTTGTGCAGATATTTTTCATTTAATCTTTCAAATTTGACTCTAAATTTCTCTTTTGTTTTAAAATTATAGGACCTATGTTAATTAGGTCTGTGACATTGTGGCTTCGGAGAAGGGGCAGAGAGAGAGAGAGAGAGAGAGATAGAGAGAGCCAGAAGAGGGGAGAGCCGAGAAAAAAATGAGGCCACGGGGGAAGCACCAAAAGGACACTAGATATCGGTAGAAAAATAAGATTAATTATTTCATTATTTTATTGGCTTTGTTGGTCAAAGGTTCTTGTAGACTATGAATTTTACAAAAGAGTGACCTCAATTTAATTGTTCTCCTTTAAGTACATATAGCCATTGCCTTCAACTAGTGCCATTTTGGCTTAAGGTATAAAAGTTGCACATTCTTAATATCACTATGACACCGTTTTAGTCTGATAATTTTATACAATTTGCACTATATTATCTGCGTATTATTTTTTGTGTGTATGTCTGTCTGTCTTGTGTATATCAAGAGTTCAATTAAAAATAGAATGATGGAGTTAGAAAGATAAAAGATGTAGGAAAAAGAAACCAGACCTCTCAGCTTCTTGATCTTAGATAATAAAGAAAAGGGTGTGTGGAAGGAGACATAAAGCAAGAAAATTGCATATAGACCCACGGTCCTGATGAACAGGGACAAGTCACAGATTTATCATTTCTGTATTTGAATCAGTTCGATTTTCTTGACTCGGCAAAGCATGTCAACTTCACAACTGTTAATCACAATTTCAAAACATATTTCTGCAGTTTGACCTGTAACAAAACCTATCTTAGAATATGCTAAGTGGCAAAGATACTGCTGGTTAACTCAATTTCCATCTGAATACTATGTTTGTAGTTCAACAGTGTTATTCTTAGAAGAAGTAAATTTCTGTACTGTAAAAATTTCAGTCTGTGCATATGAATTAAAGGGACAAGTGGAGAATGCTGTAATCAAACCGGAAGTAGCCAGGTGGCCCTGTGCGAACATGTTGTTGGCTCTGGACAGACATTTTCTTGCCTGCATTTCAGAAAAATTACTGTAGGTGCTCAAGCGGCATCCTAAGGTGGAAGAACAGACTCAACAACTCATGTTATATTCCCCTCTCTCCTAACAGTGGCGTATCCTTCAGTGTCATAGTCATATAACACTCGCGGTAGGTAGCCTGTGATGAGCTCTGAGCTCCAGCTATGGTTTAGATAAGTACCTATCGAGATCCTTCTGTTAAGGCATAGAACACAGGGAGCCACTGTTTGGAGGCTGAACAGCTGTCAGGAGGTGGTGACAGTTGGGAATTCTTAATGTCATTGAGGACATGCCCTTGAAGGCTTGAAGGGGATCATGGAGCCCCGGGCCTCCTCTGTCCTTTTACTTCCTCACCGATGAGGCGAGGAATGTTCTTCACCACAGTATGGCCAAAATATGATACCTTGCCACAGATACAAAGCAAAGTGCCCAGCACTGGAGATTCTAAAACAATTTGGGCCTTTAAATATTAATTATCTCAGATATATCGGTGCATTGATGCAAAAACATACAGATGTGTACGTCTCTCTTTTTTTCTCAGTCTTTTTCTTTCCCTTACACACACACACACACACACACACACACACACACACACACACACACACACAGACAAATGTTTCTCATCGCTGCAATTCAAAAATGTGAAGATGTGTGTAAAGCACCTGACAAGTAAACACAGAGCCAAAATTTGAAGTCAGATCCATCTCCAATATGATAATAACAGACAAATTAGGACACAAACCATAAATTCTTATTCTAATACAAATCAATTTCAGTTTTAAAAAACTAGTTTTATAGTACATGTATCATTTCCCATAATTTGTGTACTTCCATTTTGTTAATCTCTATCATTCCATAATGTACCATAATAATCACATTTTCTATACAAACAAAAATCAAATAGTTTCATATGCTGAAAAGAAAAAAAAACAGATATTATGAAGAGGTTCCAGGCTAAATTTGGCATGAAGCAATTAGAAGGACAAAAATGCTTAAATGACTGGTTCTGCTAGAAGATAAAGAAGTTTGATGCAAACCAACTCTGTGTACAAACAGAAGCTACTGACCTAACAGACAGCTGTCCCTATGTTTTTGACAGGGAATTTTGTAGCTTAAGGGCACACACATATTGTCAGTAATCGATGCTTCAGGATATATTTACAGTTTTTTTAATTTCAAATTTTATCCACACGGTGAATTTCAGAAATGATCTTCACATAAAATATTCTGACAAGACAGATCAACAGAAGCGTTTCTTGCTACATTGAAGATGATTTCATTTCTAAAATATATGACATGTTATCAGTATGGAGGACTGAGCTGACAAAGACAGGTCTCACTCCCAGTACAAAAACACAGGTAACTATCTTATTGTGCAATCTATCAAAACAAATTGATTTTAATTTTTCTTCAATCATCACCTTCTGTCATGCTTCATTGACTTTCTCTTTCTTTTCCATCACTACACCCTGAGCTGCTTCCAACAGTCTGAGCTCATGTTCAAACAAGAAAGAGGTCTACTTGAGTTAAAAATTCTATTCCATATTCCATTAAATTTACCTTTTTTCTTCATGTAGATGCTCACCAGTCTTCAGTGGGGGGCAGCTGGGGAGGAGGGGTAGAACGTACTCTCTTCCTAACCCTAGGTGTCTCCCTTTTGTAGTCATTTCAATTTCTACTCTGCCATGCTCACGTAGAAAGGGGGATTTTTTTTTTTAATAAGGAACTTTTTACCAGCATTTTCTTTGTTGATACATGCCTTTTGATAAGACCAATATTGGTTACATTAGAAACATAAATTACTTATTAAAAGGAAAACATATGAGAATAAATTCATAATTCTTGCAGGTGAAAGAGTCTCAACACTATTTTCTGAAGTAAGAAATATTATCAACCATGGCTTCTTCAATCTCTTTTTATTTCCACAAACAGCAGCTATTTCTATGGCGGTCGATCGTAAGTGATCTCAAAGTGGGGTTTCTTCATAGGGTAATCTCGGTCACTGAGATAATTAATCTTAGAGTTCTCATCAAGTGTAATGCTGCCTACATTATGGCTTTTGCTTATCCACACAATCATTTTCCGTGGGACAGGTTTACAAATTAAAACACTAATCTTAGCAGATAGAGTGGTCAGTGTAGTGTTGGCAGGCAGACATTACAACCAGTGAAATAAATATCAGCGCATGCAATTGCTTCAGGCCTGTTTGAAATACAGGCTGATGAGACGCTGTTTGTATCCATCTTTAGACCACGGAAGCCAGTTTCACTATAATAAAAAAATCCATTCAATATGATACATAAAGAAAACGCAAAATATAATTTTAAAGAAAGTCCATTGAGGCTATAAATGCAAAAGACTGGAAAGGAACATGTGTACATGTGGATCCCATATTACCTATGAAGATGCATTTAGAATCTTGAATACCAGAATATTTATTGCTGATGAAAAAGGAAAATAGAAAACCAATCCCAACAGAGGAGGCAGGAAGGGCAAAATAGTTTTTCTTAAAATAAAGAAAATTGAACATATGAGATCATAATTGAAGCAATGTTCTCAAAGTTAACCTAGAGTGAAATAAAATTAGAGCTTAAGCCACTCGTGGACAGGAAATTTGAACGTCTCTGCATGGAAGTAAGCAATCACAAGTGTAATGACAGACAACTGTATACATATATGTTCCAACAAGGTCACAAACTTTGAATTCCATTAGCCTATATATAATGTATATATACAAATGTATACATACAACATATATATACTATATATATGCAAATATATGTATATTTATGTGTGTATGTTTAATTTATTGGAAACCAACATGTTAATTTCTTTTTACTCTTATTTCATTAACATGAAATTAAAGGATTTCATTTTGGCGTTTGTACTTATTTGTACTTTCATAATATCCATTTTGGATGCTATAATTCTTTCTCCTCCCATCCTTTTATTTTTTCTCACTTAAGAGTCTCCCTTCTATTTCCATGCAGTCTTTTTCTCTCTAAGAATCCAACAATGAGAGAAAGCTTATGGCACTTGTCTGAGACTCTTATAAATGATGATAGGCAGTTCCATGAGTCCAAGGCCAGCCTGGGCTTCATAGTGAGTTCAGGTCTAGTCTGAGTTACAAATTGAGACCCTGTCTCACAAAAATGTATATATATTTTTTCTTCAAAAATTCAAACTCAATATATTAAGGCATAACTGGCAGCTCAAAGAAAGCCAATCATATCACATTCATATATATATATATATATATATATATATATATATATATATATATATATATATAATTTGTTGTTTCTTTGTGCTTTTGAAGAAAACAAACTTTGGTCTATAGACATTCTTTGTTTCCCTGTATGCAGCTGCTGGGATTGTAGGACAAACGTGACTTGGCTACAGGTTTTAGAACCTACGACTTTGATCTTCACCATCAGTGCCCTCCCTACTACACCATGTGTGAAAACGAAGATTTGGCCCACCTACTAAAGTAGCATTACTTTATTTCCCATTCCTTTGAAACTCCAAGGAGGACAGGTATAACCCTAGGATTGTAACTGAAACATTTCAAACTAGCATTTAAGCTTCTATAAACAGAAAATTCGAGAAATAAAATTTTGAAACAAAATTGATAATTTTTTTGTTTGTTTTTGTGGTTGGTAGAAAGGATTGAACTTATATTCTTCACACTGAGCTACATCTCCAGTCCATTTTTTTTCTCTTTGTTAGAACTTTGAGGCCGGATCTTGCTCAGTCACTAAGTTGCCCATGCTGCCGATCTTCCTGCCTCTACCTTATGAGTGGTAGTTTATAATGCTTCACCAAGATATTATTCTGCTCAAGCGTTGACTCATTATTTTACTCAAGAGAGAAGTGTGTTTTAAAAAGACAAACACAACTAGGTGGCATAAAGAAAGTTATACCAGAGAAGGACCAAAAATCCAAATGGGAGGTGATGAGGCAATACTTGGAAACTCCTGGAGAAAGTGGCTACTGCAGCACCAATGGAATACTCCTTTTTTCACCCATTTTATTGATATGTATAAGCGCCAAATTTAAGATTTACAATGAAGTTGAGTTGAGCATTTTGTGTACATCTGTATGTTGTCAAGGTGACAAGGACTTTCCTGCTCTCTTTTTGTCCCTAACCCCAAACCACCTCTCCATCCCTCCCAGCCCTACCTCCCTGTTTCACTTTGTTTTTTGTTTTAAGTTCCATGAGATAGCTGTGATCTGGGTTTGTCATATCAGAGAAACCATTAGATGTTTCACCTTCTTCTTCTGACTCACCTCACTAAGCATGATACTTCTTTACCTTAAAATTAGACAGATGGAGCCACTTGTAGAAAAACGATTATGCTTATCTAAGAGAATCAGATTCAGAAGGGTGAATGTTGCATGATTTGTCTAATAGGAGAATCCAAGAGTATATATAAGTAATGGAGTCAAACTGGTGCAATGTTGGGAGGCAGGAAGAGGAGCAGTAGAGAGGGAACCGCTGTGAGGGAGAAGTGGGCGGTGAGACTGGGGAGCAGAAGGGAATGGGAGGGAGAGGCAGCTACAGAGGAGACAGGAAGTGAGAAGGGGAGGAGGGAATGTGAAGGGATGTGCGATACGCATGTGCACAGACTTCTGGGTGTAATGTAAGTTCTTTGACTCATAAATATATGAAAAAAATGGGGGAAATAGTAAATGACAAAAAAGCAAGAACACCAACCAAAGAGAGAGTGTGAGCGCATGAATGAAAATACAAACCAAAGATACATACATATATAAAAGAATTTTAAGCTGGTATATAATAAGAGAAATCAACATGTGATGAGATGACATAGTTTAGAACAGTTCAATCTCATAAAATGTTGAAATTTAATCTTTCATCTTCAACTATGTATCTTTGCTTAGTTAATGCAGGAGTGTGTATTTGTCATTTAGTAAATTAATGATCAGAATCACATTGTTATACCCCAAAACTGACAATAAGATATTTAATATACTTGAAAATTAGGCTTTCAGACAGGAATATTTTTGAATGCAGCAGTAGTCAAAATTGGAAGAAACAAACATTACCTGAGTTATTTTTTGTTCATAATGCTTTGCTGGTATAGATTTTTTTTTTTGTAAAAGAAATTAAAACTATGTAATACAGCAGTATTTGTATAACCAGGATGTATATACAATGTTTTTGTCATGTGCGATATTTTGGTAATTCATTTGCCAAAAAGGCAACACTTTTGTTAGCACTAAATGCATTGATTGGTGTGTGTGTGTGTGTGTGTGTGTGTGTGTGTGTGTGTGGCCATGTGTTTGTAGATGTGTAGTAATCTCTTCCTACATCTACATTACATATTTTCTATTTTACTGTGTTTTTTTTCCACTGGAAATTCACAGAGAATTAAAATAAAATGTCTACCCACCCAACATATTTTATAACACATGAATGACAAGTTATTGACAGAAGTTGTTCATGACACATGGCTTTTGGAATTAACATGCCTAAAGATCTTATTTCAACCGTCTAATAAAACCTCCTTTGAGGTTGCACAAGGAGGATTTGTGTGTAATTTTCAGCAACAGCCTTGCTATCCCATTGCTCGGCAGTCATCTGAGCAGCATGTACATGGGACATTGAGGAGAACAAGTACCTAGAGAAGCAAAAAGGTTAGTGTTTCATAGCTTTTTCTTCTTTTTCAGCCTTTTCAACAGTTATATACCTTTTCTCAGTGACTTTTGCTAATAATATAAAAGTGGTATTTCAAAATATTTGAGTGTTTAACTATAAACTTTAATCAAACAGTCATCATGTTACATCTTCAAGGCAGAGCAATTCAATAATGATATGCATTTTTGGGTGCAGACTATACTCTGATGAAATCTACTTAAATTTGCAGGAGTGCAGATAATTAGTAAACCCTAATGCAAATATATTAATTCAATCAGTTCAAGATTTGAAGAGTAAGTATGAGTTTGTAAACTTTACTAGGTGATTTACTTTATTTAAAAAATTCTTTAGACATATACCTCAGCGATTAGAGCACTTACTGATGAAACATGAGGCCTAGATTTGAACCTCCATTACAACATGATATCTGAGCTATCGGTGCACACCTGTAATCCAAGCACTCTGGAGGCTGAGGCAGGAGTTTTGTCATGAATTGTAGGATAGACTAATCTATAAGTTCAAGACAGGTCTAAACTACCAATTGAGTCCCTGTCTCAAAAGGAAAAAATAAATAGCTCAATTGTGTCATATTAGATTTGCATTGGACTATAGAGTTGCATCCTTGCACAAATTTGATAAAGAAAAACAACATTGATTCAAGAATGGCACCGCTTGGTCTTGAATCTAACTAGCTTTAATTCTTGTGATTATTATCTATAGATTCACTGTCAAGTTGTGTAGCTACTCCATATTTCATATTTCACATCTATAACATGAAACTAAAAGTAGATCTTAAAATGGTTAAGTAAATTAATTCATACAAGCCTAGAAAAATAAGGGTTAGTTATTGTTACTATTTTCTGTAATCGTTACATTGTTATTTCTTATTTAAGAAAATAAAACTATGGATATAAAATATATTAAGTTAAAATTTTTCATAAGTGGACATCTAGTGAGATCCAAAGAGTCTTCACAATTTACTTTTTGTTTCATAACATTCTTCAAAAGAAAAAAAAATCCAAATGCAAAATTAAATAAAGTAAAAGACAAATTAATTAAATAAAAAAACAAGTATAATAGAACATCTCATATGACTTGTGAAACTCATCACATGGTTTTCTCTGTTCCAATATACTATTTCTCAGAGAGCACATGATAAGTATACATTCATTTTTAGTGATAGAGTTCAATAGTACTGATATTTAGTAAGAACCAAACTTTCTCAGAATATTTTTCACATAAATGTATGCTTATAATAAATATCATTAAAATTCTCATCCTTGACATGAACTAGATTTAGAAATTGGTGATATACACATGGAAATAATTAACTGAATCCAGAATTGCCATTAAATTCTTTAAATATTTCAATAACCCCACTTCCTTTACTCATGTTTCTGTACCTTTCCCTAAACTCTACACTGCTTCATTCTGATAAAGCTGAAAGTCCGCAAGGTCCATCTTAGTAATTTTGGCATCACCTGTAGTCTCAGAAAACATGGAAGTTAATGTTAGAGATAGTGATTCAAGTTCACTTCTTTCCATACATATGGATTTAGTTATATATAGGGTGAATTTAAATTTTCTATAGTATGAGATCAGTTATAGACTGAATAGAGCAAGCATATGCATCTTTCTGCCTCTGTATGTTTATAAAGTACTTTTGCATTATTTTTATCCAGTTGATCAAATACTTGTGAATATTCTTAAATTACTTTTTCATTTAGCATTCTTTTAGTAGAGACTAAAAATGATATTTTCTATATTTTTGTTTATTCCTTAATCTTTAAAACCCAGTAACTGGGCAAGTGTGCTATTGTATTAATATTCAAATAGTTAATAATAATATTCTTAGTTCACATTTTTCATGAAACAGCAAATACTCCCACTAAAAATAAATTAAAAATACTTATCTATGCTTACAGATATAGTATAATATCTACATGATCATGTTACAAATTCTGAAGGGCCTATGTATATATAAATATACATGTACATATAGACTGCCAACATTTCTTTTTCATCTGGAGAAAGATATTAAACAAAAATGCTTCATAACAGTATAAAAATGAAACCCTAACAGAAATTTATACAGCATTAGCAAAGATATTCTAACAGTTCTCAGTAACTTTAGATCTGTGTAGCAGAATACCACATTCTCCATTCCTATAAAAAGCAAAACTTAAATGCCTGAAGAAGAGCTTTCAGTGTTGTTCGATGCAAATAGAAACCAAACTCTTGTCTCAGGATCAGTGAAGAATCTTTTTTTTCTCAAGAACCAGCAGACACACTGCTTCTGGGCAAAGTGCGAAGCTCATGCTCTCTGTCTATAGTATTAGGTTAGAAATTGTGTCAAATGCAGGATCTGCACTAACAGGAGGGAAAGCGCTCTAACACAAATAGAAGACAGAAAACTCTTTTCTGCCCAAAATGCACCATGGGTACATGCCACCACAGATACGAGAGATTGACCTTCATGGGTTCCCTTAGGGACAGACCTATTGACTAGCTGATGCCTTGTAGATCTATATTCTCTGAGGTGTGCAGTGGGGCATGCGTTGTCTGCTGCTGGCTCAAGTAACAACAGGAACATGAAGGGGACCCAAGGGAGAGCAGGCTGCCCCTGGAAGGCTGTGCAGGCTGATTTGCTGGGGAAAATAATAACTGTAGCAACCGAGATAGCAAGCTGTCAGCTACAGTATCCCGATTTTACCTTCTGTGTCAAACACATATATTGCAGAGTAAATCCACATAGCACAGGAGATGGAGGCAAAACTCCATGGTTAAAGCACTTCCCTGCGAGTGAGGGGCCTTTGATTTGATTCCCCAGCACCAGAGAGGCTGGGAGCAGTGGCCTATCACACATATGTAGAAAAAAAATGAATGAGTAAACAGGAAAAAGAAACCTACATCACTGGGCCAGACTCATTTTTTTTGAAAACCATTATGCTACACACTTCTTGTTACAGTTTCTGTGGGTCTGAGATGTAGAAATAACTTAAATTAGTTCTCTGCAAAACTAAAGTCCAAAGTTAAACTCTTGTTGGATACTCATTTCTAGGTTCAGATGATAATTTCTTTAAAAATTAGACATATCTTCACTATATGAATCAACAGCTTCATCTTTATTACTTTCCACAGAAGAAAAAAAATATTTCAGTACTATGTATGTATACATGAATGTCAAATGAAGGTTTAGTCACTCAGCCGATCCTAGCATCACTCTTAACATTGCCAAGAAATTGTTCCACGTTCATACTAAAGATGAATGCTCAGTAATAAAGATAAATAAGTGTTTGACAGTTGAAACACCATGATGACTCTAGAATATATAATAAAACCCAAAAGAAGCCAGTGAGACACAAAAGAGCGTATGCCATAAAATTGAATGCAAATTAAAACAGTACAAAGAAGTAAGATAAGGAACCAGACAAGAAATCAGTGAGAAGCAACACAAGTTTCAGTTACCCACACCAAACCAAATCAAAACAAAAATAGGCAAAAAAAACCCCAACAAAAATCCAATCCAACACAAACCAAAAACCAAAACAAACTGAAAACAATCAAATCATAAATACAGGAGGAATCTGCAGGTAGTAGAAATACATTGTTCCTTCATGATTATATGGTTTCACCGCTGTATGCCAGACTTGACACAGTTCATCAATACCTCAAACTAAAAAGAGAGGAAATTTACTATAATACTTAATTTATGTTTCAATAAATTTAAATTTAGTCTTTGGAAGAAAAGCAACAGGAAAAATTATGACATCATAACATTTCTAATTCTATTTTATTTTAATATTTTTGTGTAGTTAATATATTTTATGAATGTCCAGGCTTATGTTTCTGTGCTATTATTCATCCATGTGTATTGTTTTTATATTGCTTCATAGCAATATAAAATTATTACAAACTCGGCTACTTAAAACAACATGCACCTCGGTGAAGATAATGTGTGATTCGATTTCTGCCTGAGCGCCGGGCAGCTGGGACCTCTGCCGTAGAATACAATTTAGAATTCATATCTGAGGCCAAAATTTGAGAGGATCTGTTTCCAAATTCTTTTGGTTGGCAGCAATCAACTTCTTAAGGATCATTAACCGTTAACCTTCAATTTCTTGTTCGCTGTTGGCTGCGATCTGACCTACTTCTTTGCGGTATGGGCATACCCACTATGATGGATTGACTTCCAGAAAGTAATGGCAGAACTGAAGTGGAATCCCCTTTGCACTGTTCTGTTGCTTAAATACAAATCACAGGTTTCAGCCATCTTTAAGGGATACAGGCATGGTTGCCTGGAGGTAGATGTTCATGGGGTCTAGGTCAAAAATTATCTTTGAAACTTGTATAGATTGTATAGATGCAATGAATAGTTTAAATACACAGCATTTAACAAAGCACTGGGGAAACTTTGGGAAGATAACTTGTAAATTTGATACAATTACATTGAAACTACTTCATACTTTATTTTTTCCATATTTTAATTCCTCAGAAATGAATTCTAAATAATCCATTGCTAACCTATGTATTTCATAATAATCATGTGGTTTAGACTTTCTCTAAACAAAGGTATGCTTTTTATGACTCTGTTTCAGAATATTTAATTCTGTTCTTACTCAGGCATACCATATGTTTAATTGGTCTCAGTTTCTCCTATGATTACAATTTGTATCATCTAAAAGATTTTGTATCTTAGAAGGTTGCATATTTGAAGCCAATAATATCTATCACTATATTTTCAAGCTTGCTTTTGGTTAAGAAATTTGCATGTCTTTTGTTGTTATCTAGCTAAGAAAGAGTCAAGAAATTCACTACTTTATTTCATTAGCTACTACCAATACATATAACAAATAAGGGTTGACAATAAAACATTATTTTAAATGTGGTCAAAACATTTTATGAGAATTTCTAAAAGAACTCTAGACAAAATTGTTCGTTAACATATGTTTTCTATTCATATTTTGATTTATTATTTCTAGAATATGTATAATGTATTAATTTCTTCATAGAAGCCTTTTTTAGACACTATATGACATAAACTTGCTAAAATTCAATATTTTAAATTTCATACTTTTAGGTTTTGACA